>PVHX01002819.1:5930-140154 GCA_004024805.1 Geosciurus inauris
TGTAAGGGGGGAGGGGGCATGGGGACAGCAAGGGTGATGGAATATGATGGACATCATAGCCCTAACTTTATGTATGACTGCATATATGTTGTGATTCTATACAACTTACAACTAGAGAATTGATATGTTATCCTCTATCTATGTACAATGAATCATTTACACTGTTAACATGTAAGCCTAAATTAAAAAAAAAAAAAAAAAAGAGGAGGGGTCTGAGAAGACTACCCTGGCCCTATCTATCTTCCCCTCCCAACTTTTTTCTCCTCCTTATCCCCCCTTCTCTTTTTCTTTTCCTTTCTTTAGAAATTTCCCATGTGTCAAATGGGGGAAAATACAGTCAACCTTCGTCATTTACAGATTTGGCATTTGTGAGTTTACTATTTGCTAAAATTCACTGATAACCCCCAGAGCCATACTCATGGTCATTTGTAGACATGCACAGAGCATGCATGTTTCCTGTCAAAGTCAAACGAGGTGACATTCCATCTCTTTCTTTCAAACCTCAACTCTAAAATAAGTGACTATATCATGGTCTACTTAGTGACACATTTTTTTTTACATTTCTTTATGCTTTTTCTTGACGATTTTGCTGTGTATAATGGCCCGTGTACAGTACCAAGGTGCTAAATGCAAGGAGAATGTGATGTGGCAGATGGAGGAAATATGTGTGTTAGATAAACTTAATTCAGGCATGAATTGTAGTGCTGTTGGCCAAGAGTTCAATGGTAGTGAGTCAGCAACTCGTATTAAATAAAATACCTTTAAATGGAAGCAAACATAAAATAAGGTTAGGCATCGATGGGTTGATGAAAATGTCATGACCAGTGGCTCGTGGGAACCCAGCTCTGTATTTCCCCTAGAAGAAGTGCATTTTTTGGTATTCGCTAATTCAGCAAATACTGGGAATAGACCATCCCTAGCTCCTAAGGCTCCATGAGGACCACACGACATAATGCTCAGAAAACACAGCACCTCGTGTTGTGCTCAGCTTTCATCATCACCGTCGTCATCATAAATTACAGCTTGGGAAAAGAAAAAAATTATCGATAATCCTACTCTTTCACCTCAACAGCTGTCTTCATTTTTGAGGATTACTCTCAGTCTTTGGCTCTTCACATTTTTCATAAAATGATATTAAAATGCACATGATTTGGAACAATTTCTTCACTTAGGATTCTGCTGTGTGCACCGCTCTGTTTTGACACAGCTTTCGTGGCTCTGATCTTGTTGACTGGAAGTGTGGGAAACATTCTTCCTGAAATGACTTAAAGCAGCCCTTTGCAAGTGTAAGGCTGACTTCATATCTCACGACACAGGCAAGCCTTAATATTCTTCAATTCGTTGTAAAAAGAAAAGAAAAGGAACTTGCTTGTGCACAAGAAGACTCAATCTCCCAGAGAAATGTATTATTCAATCTTTTTCTCTCTATTAGAAAACTGCATGTTTTAGAAGAGACAGCTCAGGTCACCAGTCACTGGAACAGGGAGATGAGGGATAACATGGGAAGACTGATTCTAATCTTAGTGAGGATGGTGGTCTAATATAGGGGTTGAAAAGCTTTTGTAAAGGTCCAGAGAGTTAATACAGGAGACTCCATGGCCACACGTGATCTCTGTTGTAAAGACTCAACTCTGGGCTGGGCGTGTTGGTGCATGCCTGTAATCCCAGCGATTCGGGAACTGAGGCAGGAGGATTGTGAGTTTTAGGCCAGGTTGAGCAACTTAGCAAGGCTTTAAGCAACTTAACAAGACCCTGTCTCTAAATAAAATATAAAAAAGGGCTGAGGATGTGGCTCAATGATTAAGTGTCCCTCAGTTCAATCCCTGGTACCAAAATAAAGTAAAATAAAAGACTCAGCTCTGCCACTAAACCTGAAAGTAGCCATGGATATTTAAACACATGTGGCTGTTCCAATAAAATGTATTTATAGCTAAGGCACAATGCTGAACAGAATTTTTCTGAACTTCAAAGCAGGCAGTTTGTTTATTATTTAATTCCTCCACTAAGCTTCTAGTATACCAGGCCCTGTACTGGTTGGTAGTAATATCATCGAGAGCAGCAAAGCAAGTTTCTCATGCTTTATGAAGTTGACAATCTGGAGGGAGAGAGAGATCTTATTAAAATAATACCAGAAATTAATATATAATTGCACATGTTGATAAATGCCACAAAGGAAGAGAACAGTGGGTTTTAGGGTTTGGGTCTAGGATATCCCACAAGGTCTTATATGTTAAGCCCCATGCAGTGTTCAGAGGTGGGGATGTTGGGAAGTGATTGGTTCATGAGCTGTGACCTTGTAAGGGGATTGATCCAATGATAACTGAATGAACTACTGGGAGGTGCTGGTAATTACAGGCAGATGAGGCATAATTGAACACAGTAGGTCACTGGGGGTATGTCCTTGGGGACTCTATTTTGTCCCCAATCCTTTCCTATCTGTCTCTTTTTCTGCTTTCTGGCTGCCAGGAGCTGAGCAGCTTTCCTCTGCCATGCCCTTCTGCCACAATATTTCTGCCTTAAAGCCGGCTGACCATGGACTGAACCTCTGAGACCATGAACCAAAAGAAATCTTTCCTCTTCCGAGTTGTCCATGACAGATATTTTGATCACAGTGACAAAAAGCTGATGAACATGGTGGATAATAAGACTACATGAGAGCTTCAGGCATGAAGTTTAGAGAAAGGGCTGCACTTTGATGCTGCCACCAGAAATGCCCTCAAGCTGTGGACCCTTGACCTGTGAAATAAGTGACTTTTAGTGTCAGAATTTAAGGATGTACACAACCTACCAGCAAGTAGATGCCAACTCTGACTAGATTTGTAATGATCAATTTGGTTATTCAGCAGAGCTACCTTGAATTCATAATCCTATACATGACCTCTCAACATTTACATGTCTGTCTCTTGGTTTCTTATTGCAAAACTCAGACTTATTTTTAAATTTGTGTCCTTTGTGTATGAGATATTCTTTCTTACAGCGTACTTCCCAGCTCCATATTTGCCAATTTGGTGCTAGATTTACTGGGGTCGATCACTCCCTTTGTCTGTCTACCCATGTGTCTGTCTCTCTTTCTTATGTCTATTTTTTCTTTCTTCTTTCTTTCTTTATATTTTGATTTGGTGTACTTGGTCTTTATAGGAAGAGTAAATGGTGCAGGGTTAAGACATGCAAGATTCTGGGTTATTCTTACCTGGGTATCTTTCTGGTAACTCAAACGTAAGTCAAGACCAAATATCCAAATATGACATGGGATAGAGGGTCTTATGCATAAAAATGCACACCCACACTTCTTACTTCTTTCTCCCTTGCTTGTTCCTCTTTGTTCTCATATCCCCTGCAAATATTCTCCTTCCTCTTCAAATTTTCCCCTACACATTGTCAGACCATCCTGTCCTCCACAGCCAGCCTGCACATCCCTTCTGGGGATGCATTGAGCAGGCCTCCTTCTGCCCATTGTTACCCTGGGCCTGTCTGGACTGCCTGGGCCTGGTAGCCCCATCGTTCCTCATTGAGCTTCTTTCACCAGGAAAATGTGTACAGTGAACTCACTGGAGTGGACAGTCTTTTTCTGAAACTGGTGAACAAAAATTTTAGTTCATTATTCACTACTGACAATTTCAGTGTTTGGTCAATCATTTCTTTGAGGTAAAAGGACTGTTTTTCCATGTTTTAGTCCTGTGAGTCCAGAGGAGAATAAGGAGAGAGACATCTTACAGTGTGTATGTGAGAGAGAGGAGCTTTGGCTTTTATATCCACCCACAGGACTTTCTAAAGTGACTGTGGTACAGAAGAGCCTCTGGCAGGTGCTCAACAGTGGATGCTCAGGAGCATGGAGTATTTCAAAGGCAATAAACTGGCCCTTGGATAATACCCCAAGCCCCTCCCCAAATTGCTCCAAGATGGGACTTGGGCACCCTTATGGAGCTTCCTGGGAAGAGATATGTTTGTCACAAACATAGACAAAGCCCAGGGTCCTCTACAAGTATGTGGAGGAGAATCAAGGGGACACGGTGTAGGGGCTGAGAATTTGGGATTATAGTTTTAGTTAGATTTTGTTTTAGTTAGATTTTTTTGCTGCTATGACCAATAGACTTGACAAAAACAATTTTAGAGGAGGAAAAATTATTTGGAGCTCATGGTTTCAGAGGTGTCAGTTGATAGACAGCCAACTCTGTAGCTCTGGGCCCAAGGTGAGGCAGAACATCATGGCAGAAGTGTGTGGAGGAGGAAAGCAGCTCAGGACATGACAATCAGGAAACAGAGAGAGGCTTTCTCTCACCAGGGACAAAATACCAACCCCAAAGGTATGCCCCCAGTGCCCTACCTCCTCCAGCCACACCCTACCTGCCTACAGTTACTACCTAGTTAATCCATCAGTGAATTAATCTGCTGATTAATTATATCTCCCATTATCTAATTATAATATAATGGTTATAGCTCCCATTATCTAATCATTTCACCTCTGAACTTTCTCACATTGTCTCACATGTGAGCTTTTAGGGGACACTTCATATCTAAACCATACATAGTTTATTACTGTTAATGTGATCCCAGTTTAGCTGCTCAGTCCTTGCATTAGTCCCTTTGGAATCTTCATTAAGTCCTTGGGATTAGAAGTATGTGTTATCCTATCTAGTAAACTTGTCAAACCACTACTGCATAACAGGTAGAAATAGAAATACTTATTTTCTTAATGGATTTATGATTCTTTGCTCATTTTTTATAGAAAGTCTCCCTCACTCCTATATTTCAAAGTTATCAATATTATTTTAAGTGAAATAGTATTTTTTCAAGGGGAAAATGAACCATATGATTGCCTTGCTTAAGATCATTCACAGTTTTCCAGGGGTGTTAGGATTAAGGACTGGAGCTAGATACAAAATTTAAGGGAGTGTCAAAAAAATCAGTAGTCAAGATAAATATTTAATCTTGGTCACTCTTTTATTATTATAGCAAAATACCTGAGGCTGGATACTTTGTAAAGAAAAGAGGTTTACTGAGCTCACAGTTTTAGAGATCCAAGAGGATGGTACTGGCATCTGCTTGGCTTTGGTGAGGGTAGGGGCTTCTGGCTACATCACAACAGGGTAAGAGATGATGTGATGGTTGAAGCATATGCAAGAGGGACAGATCACATAGGGGAACAAGAAGAGAGAGAGAGAAGAAAAAACAAAACAGAGACAGCCAAACTTGCTTTATAACAACCTATTCTCATGAGAACCAATTCAGTCTCCAAAGACCTGCATTAATCCCTTCACAAGGGTGGCACCACTGTGACCTGATTACCTTTCACTAGGCCAACCCCTTAAAGGTTCTACCCCTTCAAAATATCACACTGGAGACCAAGCTTCTAGCACATGAAACTTTAAGGGACCCACTTAAACCATATTCAAATCTTGGTAATATGTAATTTTTAAAACTAAAATTGGCAAATTATAGCCCACATCTGCATTTGTAAATAAGGTTTTGACCCAGAGTCTATATGTGGCTGAGAGGTGATGCAGTGTGGATAGAACCTCTCCAGCCTCCTGGCAGTTCCTTCAGTTCCCATGCTCAAGGTCAGCCACACTGACCTTTGTGACCACTTCCCTTTCCCGAACCTGAAATGCTTCCTCCACCTCAAGCCTTTGCATGAGTCATTTCCTTTCTGCACACTTCCAGCCTCTGCTCATCCTGCAAAACTTGCTCAAGGGCTCCTTCCCGTGTGTCGCCCTCCCTGACATTCAACATTTCTGTCAAATGTCCTTTTAGAACTGAGTGCCAGTCCTTAGAGCATTTGGCAAATAAATATACATGTGGGTTATTTTGCTCATTAACATCTAATCGCCCCAGTCAATTACAAGTTGAGAACAGGACTGAGTTTGTTTATAGCTCTCATAGCACAGTGGCCTGCACATCAATGATTACGGAACAATTCATGGACATTTGATTTTGTGTGCTTGGGGTGTAACCAGTGATATTGAATCTGGAGGCAACAACTGTTTTCTTGGTGGTAGGTACAACAACATCACCTTTCTCACTGTTTGTGAAGTTCCTTCCTGTCTTTACAAACGCTGGCAAGTAGATTAAATTATATCATCATCTCTGTTCATAATTGTCTCAGGTCCTTTAGAGGAAGGAGTAAGGAGGTGAAAAGTGAAGGCTTCACTCTAGGAAATGAATCTTTTGGAGTTTAACTGACTCACCCAGGAAGTCTGTAACACACCAAGAATGCACACCTGAGTTTGTAACTCTGAGCATCATCCTATCCTGTTTTCCCAAATTATCTCTCTCAGGATAAGATACTGGAGGAGACTCCCCTCTCACTGTCTCACAAAAGGACAAAAGGGGAATAGGGACTTTTCCTTGGCCAACTCTAGACTTCCCTCTCCTCTTCCTCCCTTAAAACATCCGATCCTCACCTCTCTGCTCCCAGAGGCTATTTCATTTAAGTTACACAATAAATAAAAGGCCAGAAAATAAATAAATGAAAAGTATCTCAAGTAGCACATGGTTTTATTTCTCTCATTCACTCTTTCAGGTTTGTTATCCCCCTCACCCTGAGGGACTTAGCTGGAACCTACTGTCTCATGAGCTTTCAAGTTCAACTGGCTTCCATGGAGGTACTGTCTCCTATCGGGACTGGTCACTTGACAGATCTTTGCAGATGTTTTACCAATGTAGGGTCCCAAAGTACAGTCTGCATGGCTCATGTGGCCACAGCAGACACTATTGTCTGCTGTTTGCTTTTCTGCCTGGCCCTACTGAGGTAAAAGGCCAGGCCTGGAAATGTTTCATTAGAAGTCATTGCTCCCCAGAATATGAGGGCACATCCTTTCTCCTGTAGACAGTGCAAACACCAGTGAGGATTCAGTGCTACCTCAGGAGTGGCCTTCCATCTGTTCATTCAACAAATGTCTGCTGAGCACCCCTGTGAGCCAGGTGATTCTGGAATTTGGGAATACAGGAAAATGGGCTCAAAGATCCCTGCCTTCTTGTGGTTCACTGATAAAGAAAAGTCAATGAACAAATAATCAAATACATTGTACTTCTAGTAAGAAGGACTATGGATATAAAGAACTCAAAAAACTTAACAACAACAAAAACCCAATCAATAAATGGGCCAAGGAGCTGAACAGAAACTTCTCAGAAGAAGATATACAATCCATCAACAGATATATGAAAAATGTTCAACATCTCTAGCAATCAGAGAAATGCAAATCAAAACTAAGATTTCATCTCACGCCAGTCAGAATGGCAATTATCAAGAATACAAACAACAATAATTGTTGGTGAGATTGTAGGGGAAAAGGCACGCTCATACATTGTTGGTGGGACTGCAAATTGGTACAACCAATCTGGAAAGCAGTATGAAGATTCCTTAGAAAACTTGGAATGGAACCACCATTTGACCCAGCTATCCCATTCCTTGATCTACACCCAAAAGACTTAAAAACAGCATAATATAGTAACACAGCCACTTCAATGTTTATTCCAAAGAATCAATTACCATGGTGAACAATGGGGGGAATAAATATGAGTTTTTATTTATAGGCTGCTTCTAGATTGGCAAGTAATGAAATTCCCTTGTTGTTAGCATTTGGCTGCTGTAGTGTGTAGAGGCACTGAAAGGTGTCCTGTCCCTGTGTGCCCACAAAAAAACCTTTTGTGTTTGCCAGCACTGATGTGGTTAATTTAAGGATAAATATTATTTTACTGGCAGAGCCTGCTACAGACTGTAGGAGACATTGAAGGTCACACACAAAATTTTGGACTTTTTATAGGCAGTAAGGATTTAGGTAAGACTTTTAAGCAAGAGAGTGACATGTCATAGTCTATTACTTATAAACATTTAGAAGAAGGGAGGATGAGCTGGAAGAAGATGTGGTAGGTGGGGAGACCAGGAAGGAAGACCATTTCAGTAGTTCAGGCATGATATAGAGAGGACATGAGCAAAGGAGAAATGGCAAGGATGTAAAGGGGAGGTATATTGGTCAGCTGTCCATCACTATAACAAAATACCTGAGGTAATTGAATTGTAAAGAAGAGAGATGGATTGTGACTCACAGTTCTGAAGATTCTAGTCCATGATGGGTTGGCCTTGTTGCTTTGAGTCTACGGTGAGGTGGCACATCATGAAGGACATGTGTGGAAGCAAAACTGCTCACCTCATGGACAGGAAGCAGAAGAGGAAAACTGCACAGATTAGGATCCCAAAATCTCATGCAGGGACATACCCTCGATAACCTAAGAACCTTCCATCAGGCTCCACCTTCCAAAGGGTTCAATCTTCCAATAGCACCACACTGGGGACCAAGCCTTTAACCTATGGACCTTTGTGGACATTCAAGATTCAAACTATAGCAGGAGGATGGATCTGAGAGACATCAAGATAGCATATTTAAAAGCATTTGGTAAGTGATTGTGGGTAGGGATTGAGAGAGGCAAGATGGAAGCCAACTCAGATTTCTTTGCCCCCAACCAGGGGGAAAAGGTCACTGTGGCTTTTTATTAGGAGATGGAGAGAAGGGGCTGTCAGATTAATCAGTTTATGGATTAATTATTAAGGAACAGCAAGGACCTGGGAGCTCCCCTCCTCACTAATTAGCTAGTAATTAGGCAGTGGCTGATAAATGCTATTGCCTGCCCCCTGTGGGGTGGGAGGAGAGGAAATGAGCCATCCCTGGAGTTGCTGTGGTTTACAAAGAAGGGGGTACCCAAAATCTCTGCCACTGCAGGACACTCCTCAGTTCCTCTCACAGACCCAATTCCGAAGGGCTACCCTTGACATCAGGTTTTCTCTTCCTCTGTTCTTCAGATGTTCTTGCTCAATGGAGAGAAATCAGAGAAAGAAGGAAATATGTGTACCATGGAATTACAATCCCCAGTAGTGGAGTTCTGCAAAAATGCCATGGCAACTTTCTTCTTGAAATACTTGGAATTCGTTTTTCGTACATCTGTCAAGTGCACATCAAAGTTTAATTTTCCACTTTGGAAGTATGATTTGTGTTCCGCTTCTCCCAGCCTGGGCTCCTATTTCCCTGAAAACTGCCTGTTCTACTAAGAAATTAAAGTTTCCCAAGGCTGATGTAGCAGCTTAGTGCTGAGTGTTAGAGAGAAACTTGAAGCTGAATTTGGCAAATGTTTCTGAAATCTGCAAATTTCTCCTGAGTCACTTTAATTCAAGAGGTACATTTGGAACCCTTCTTGGCATAATAAGAGATTATATATAATTGGAATAAATGTTAAGAGTCCCTGTGTTAATTTTTCATTGGCGTGAATAGAATGCCTGACAAGGGCAACTTAGAAGAGGGTGGGGAGTGTGCTTTGGCTCACAGTTTTGGAGGTTTCAGTCCATGGTTGGCTGACTCGATGGCAGAACATCATGGCAGAAATGCATGTCAGAGAAAAGTTGCTCAGCTCATAGCTTCTAGGAAGCAGAGTTGGGGGGGGAGCTAGAGACATATAGTCCCCAAGGGTACACCCTCAGTGACCTACTTCCTCCAGCCATGTCACACCTGCTTACAGTTTCCACCCAGTAGTCCATTCAAATTTTTACTCAGTTGGGCACAGTGACGCATGCCTGTAATCCCAGCACTTTGGAAGGATGAGACAGGAGAATCACAAGTTCAAAGCCAACCTCAGCAATAGCAAGGTGCTAAGCAACTCAGTGAGACCCTGTCTCTACATAAAACACAAAATAGGGCTGGGGGTGTGGCTCAGTGGTCCAGTACCCCTGAGGTCAATCCCTGGTGCCAAAAAAAAAAAAAAAAGATTACTCTATCAAATGGATTAATCCACTGATGAGGGGTATGACCCTCACTATCCAGTCATTGTCTAAGAGCCTCACTTCTGAACCTTGCCTCATTGAGGACCATGCTTCCAATACATGGGCTTTTAGGGGAGATTTCAAATCCAAACCATTACAGTCCCCCTCAATCCCTTCAATTTCAAAGCACCTCAGATTTCACTACAAATAGCTGCCTTGGGTAGGAGTGCTGGGTCCCCACCTTTCCCCCATTCTGTGATTGACACAAGGACAGAACACTGCAAACACAGAGGAAGAGGCCCAGTGGTAAAGATTCCCTCCCTCCTTCAGTAGGCTCTCTCTTCACGTTATCGATTGTTTCTTTTGCTGAGAGCAGCTTTTTAGTTTGAATCCATTGCATTTATTGATTCTTGATTTTATTTCTTAGGCTTTAGGAGTTCTGGTAAGGAAGTCAGGTACTAGGCTGACATGGTGAAGATTTGGGCCTACTTTTTCTTCTAGTAGGCACAGAGTCTCTGTTCTAGTGCCTAGGTTCTTGATCCACTTTGAGTTAAGTTTTGTACAGTGTGAGGGATAGGTTTATTTTCATTTTGACAAGGATGTGGGAGAAAAGGTATACTCATACATTGTGTTGGGACTGCAAATTTGTGCAACCATTATGGAAAGCGGTATGGAGATTCCTCAGAAAACTTGGAATGGAACCACCATTTGACCCAGCTATTCCACTCCTTGGTTTATAGCCAAAGGACTTAAAATCAGTATACTACAGTGATACAGCCACATCAATGTTTATAGCAGCTCAAACTCACAATAGCTAAACTATGGAGCCAACCTAGGTGTCCTTCAGCAGATGAAAGGATAAAGAAAATGTGGTATATATACACAATGGAATATTACTCAGCCTTAAAGAAGAATGGAATTATGGCATTTGCCTGTAAATGGATGGAGCTGGAGAATATCATATTAAGTGAAATAAGCCAATCGCCCTAAACCAAAGGCTGAATGTTTTATCTCATATGTGGGTGCTAATTCACAATTATGGTATGGGGAGCTAGGGAAGAATAGAGAATACTTTGGATTAGGTAGAGAGGAATAAAGGGAGGGGAGGGGTCTGGGAGTTAGGAAGGATAGTAGAATGAATCAGACATTATTACCCTAGTACATATATGACTACATGACTGGTATGATTCTATATCATGTAAAACCAGAAGAATGAAAAATTATACTGTATTTACATATGATGTGTCAAAATGCATTCTACTGTCATGTGTAACTAATTAGAACAATTTTTTTAAAAAGGCCCAGTGGAGACTGGGTAAAATACTGAGTGACCCAAGAGGGTAACATATGGGCTGAATAGGAGTTCATTTAATAGTGTTTTAAAAAATTAAAATGAAATGCCAACATTTAAAAATTAGTCCTTTTTATTTAAAAAATCCAGATATCTGGCTTCTCCTTAAAATATCAGGAGATATGACATCTCAGAGCCAAGTTTCCATCTGTCAACTGTTGACTGGAGGTGAACTGGTGTCCCACCAACTCAGAGTATGTGGTCCTCAGAGGGTCACTTTCCCACAATCTCTTGCTGTTTCCACAGTTCCTTCAGGAGTTGCTGGTAGGGGGTGTTCCTCCCAAAGCCTTCCTCAACCCTCCACATCTGGTTTAGGTGCCCACTCATGCAGCTGAGGCTACCAGGGCAACATTTTTTTTCAGTACTGGAGATTAAACCCAGGAATGTTCTACCATTGACCTATATCCTCAGATCTTTTTATTTTTTTATTTAGAGACAGGGTCTCACTAATTTGCCTTGAATGTGTGATCCTCCTTCCTCAGTTTCCTGTAGCTGGGATTAAAGGTATGTGCCACTGCACCTGGAACCATAGCTATTTTATTACTTTATACACATAGAATAAAGTACAATTGCTTGCTGACTTACCTCAGTCCCTGATATGGTTGAGATCTTAAATGTCCCCCAACAGCTCATGTGCTGAAGGCTTGGTCCCCAGTGCAGCATTGTTCAGAGGTGCGGCTTTTGAGAAGTAACTGGATCATGAGGGTTCTGACCCCATCAGTGGACTAATCTATTGATAGCTGAATGGACTAGTGAGAAGTGGTGGAAATTATAAGCATGTCACTGGGGGATGCCCTTGAGGACTATATCTTGTCCCTGGCCTCTTTGCACCCCCACCACTGTTTCCCAGCTGCCATGAGTGGAGAAGTTTTCTTCTGCTGTGCCCTTCTACCACGGTGTTTCTGCTTTACCTCAGGCCTAATGTAAGGGAGTTGGCTGACCATGGACTGGAAATCATGAGTCAGAAAGAAATCTTTCCCCCTTTAAGTTGTGCCAGATATTTGGTCACAACAATGAAAAGCTGACTTAGTCCCCTTTACTTTAGTCTCTGTAAGAATAAGTATTCTGTTGTGCTTGCTATTAATCTCCAATGCCTCACATAAGACCCAGCCTGTAAGCAGATATTCAAGTAAATTAATTTACAAAATAAAAATAGTACACCAAATGATCTCAGGGGTCCATTTTAGTTGTCATTGTCTGTTGCTCTGATAATTTCTCTTTAAATAAACATGTATCCATGGATTCCTATTAGTATATTATATTATATTTGTTACTACATATGAATAGAAATACTTTGCTTTGGTTCAGTTCCCTGTCTTTCAGCAATAGAGAATGTAAGTGATAAGCATGTCCGTGGAGTGGATTCCTCTAATTTGCAAATGGGAAAACTTAGGCTCAAAGTAGATAAGTGACTTTGTGAAAGTTATACAGTTATGACTCAGGTTAGAACATGAGCCTCCAGAGAAGAGTCCATCTGCCCTTTTCTCTGATCTGAAAGGGCAATGATTAATGTAGTTGGAAAGAACCAACTATATTGACAGCTGATAAAAAAGAAAGGAAGACGGAGCAGGAAAGCAGTGCTAGACAGGAAATGCCAGGTGTTACTTTAATAGTGGAACAATCAATGCTATAGAGGTTTATAGGAGGGTAGAAGTCATGCTACAAACATAGCTAGGGTTAGGGAATCCAGTGTCTGTAGCAGTGGTTCTCAACCAGGGTGCTCAGGCACACTCTCAGGGCACTTAATGTTCCCTTTGAAGACAATGAATATACACACATTCTGCATCACCTGCTGCTCCATTTCAGGATTTTTGTTGCTATAAGTGGGTATGACACTGTCCTGACCAATGAAGAGGAGAAAGAAGGGGAATTGGTTTGTAAACAATTTGCTCATAGTAAGCAAAGACCTAGCGACAGCATGATGATATTTTGCAGTACTTTGGAGCGAAGGCAGCTAGTGACATTTTTATATTGCAAGCAGTGATTTAATTGTAGCAAAATATCATCACCCATTGCATTATTTTAATGCAGTCAACTGTTTCTGGTTTAACTTTGACATTTATTTTGCTTTCAGAATTGCTTTAACCATTATAAGCAAAAGCACTTTGCATTTTGTGTTCATTTTATATGTATTTAAGCACCATTGCACTAGGAGTAATCTGTAAAATGCTGAAGGTCCAGGAGATTTTATCCTTCCTTTAAAAGGAGCCTGTGCATTATTCAAAGTGGTTGTAAACTCTGACTTCCTATAGCTCTTATATATTGGTTATGAGAAACTATTGGCATGAGGGATGCTTTAAGCAGCATGAACTCTCGTGCATCATGAATGGATTAGGAGGAACTTGGTGTGGGAGATGTGATATGCTCTTGCCTCAGTGGGTGGCTGTGCCCACAGGCAATCAGAGAATCTAAGAGGTAATTCTGACTATTTTGCTGACTTTAGAACTGAATTCTTTGTAAGATGTTATGATGCACAAGGTCTGAAAGGAGGAAGGGTCTATCTTCCCTTAATGTGATAAACACTGAAGGTAGTAAATTATAGCCCATGGACTACATTTGGCCCACAGACTGTCTTTTTTTTTTTTTTATAAATAGTTTTATTAAAACTGAGCCACACCCACTTAGTTACAGATGGTCTGTGGTACTGCCATATACTCTAATAGTGTGGCCCACAAAGTCTACCATCTCTACCACCTGGCACGTCCCTGATTCACACAAGTTAAATATAAATCTTTTCTACATTGTACTTTCAGTTCATATACACATTGTTTGATCCTCTAAAGTGACTTAATCTGTCCTGTTTGGGTAATTAGGAAATTCTGGATGTTTGTTGCTTCAGATTTCTTTAAGAGGGAATCCACTCTGTCCTCGGTATTGATTGCTACTTTCTTAAAATCGTTGGGAACTGGAGACTGGCGAGATGCTGTCTGATTCAGGATGCCTAGGACAGAGCTGGCCTTAGACTGGAGTGTAGAGGAGATGCTCCTGTTTCCATCCACAGCCCCTCCTATCTGGGTCTCCCTTCATCATGTCTTTTGCTACCTTTCTACTCCCTTGCCTCACGGCCACCTCAAGGAAGATCCTCAGAGCTCAATTTTATGTGCATCTAAGTTTGCTCAATTTGTTCCCTTCTTTCTTCACCCAAGGGTATCCACACTTGGACCTTTTCATGCCAACTGCAGAGGAAGAAGCTCTATCTTTCCTTAAGGAGGAGCTGAGGGCGAGTGGGAGGAGGTGAGGATGGAGGGAGGTGGGACAGGGTTTTCCCTGATCCAGTGCACCTGATGAGGAGGATGCAGGGCTGATCAGACCCTTCCCCCATCTCAACAGCCCCAAATGTTCCAGGGCTAAACAAAAGATTCCCCATGTATTTGACTTGTGAATGGAACCACCTAAGACTAACACAAAGGTAGAAGAGACAAATACTCTCTGGCTGGAGATGGGCAAAAGTGGGGGGCAGGGTGGCATGTAAGGACAGTACCTGAAGGAGGCATTTGCTCCTGAATGTGCTCTGCTTTTAAAAAGGAAGGGGAGGAAAGGGGGAATTATGTTGGGAATAACCAAAGCAGTGTAAATCCCGGGAGTGCTCCTAATCAACTTGAGTGGGCAATTGCTCACCCTCTACAAGTCAGGCCAGCCACAATGAGCTTTCTTAGGGAAAAGGTTACCTGCAAGGAACCAACAACTGAGAAGCAAGGGCAGGTAGCCACCATGTCACTTATGGATCCTATGTTTTTAATAGGTAAGGAAAAGAATCCTGTGTTTTCTTCATGTTCAATTATATCAGAAGTGTTATAATTGCTTATTATGGCAAACAATTTGCCACATATGATTTGTGTGTGTGTGTGTGTGTGTGTGTGTGTGTGTTGGCGAGGCTTGAACCCAGAGCTTTGCACATGCTAGGCAAGCACTTGAACATTGGGCTATGTCCCCAGACCTTTTTAAAATTTTTATATTATTTTACTTTTTTATTTATTTTTGAATAGGGTTTCACTAAGTCACCAAGCTGTGATCCTCTTATCTCAGCCTCCTGAGTTGCTGGAATTAAAGGTGTGTGCCACCATGCCTGGCATCATGTTTTTATTAACATTTATTGAGCAATTATTGTATATCAGATGACTCATCAAAGCAGTGATTAAGGTTTTCTCTGTCTTTGAGAAACTCAGACTTGTCAATAATTGCAATATGTGTTGGAGAAACTGGGAAAATTCCCCTTCAACGTCGTCCCGCTCATTCATTCACACCAATTTTGATTTTTTCACCTTCAGTGGTGATTATCTGAAGCCTGAGATGGTAAGTTTGTCAGGAAATAGTGCTCCATGTTAATCCACAAGAATTTCAGTTGAAGAGGTGAATTTGGATATGTTCAAATTGTGACTCAGTTGAAACACACCTTCTCTACTGTGCCTCCTCATCATTTCCACCTGCCAAATAAACTCGGAGAGATACAATAAAACTAGTTCAGAAACTGGCAAACTAGAGCACCCAAGTCAAATTATACCTGCCTCCTATTTTTATAAGTCAAGTTCTGTGGGACACAGATGTGCCCTCTATCTATACAACATTTATTATCTGTTTAATCACCTTTTTGCTGCTGTGACTAAAAGATCTGACCAGAACAATTGAAGAGGAGGAAAAGTTTATATGGGGGCTTATGGTTTCAGAGGTCTCAGTCTGTAGAAAGCTGGCTTCATCCCTTGGGGCTCAAGGTAAAGCAGAACATCATGGTGGAAGAGTGTGGCAGAGGGAAGCAGCTCATGTGATGATCAGAGAGCAGAGAAAGAGAGAGACAGATAGAGAGGACTCTGCTGGCCTGATAAAAATATATGCCCCAAAGACATGCCCTCTAGTGACCCGCCTTGTTCAGCCATACCCTACCCACCTTCAGTTACCACTTAGTTAATCTCATCAGGGAATTAATTCACTGATTGAGTTAATATTCTCATAAGCCACTCATTTCTTCTCTAAACAATCTTGCGATCTTGTGTTGTCTCGCACATGAGCTTTTGAGGAATGCCTAATATCTAAACCATAAATTTGTCTTCTAAATCATAACATTGTCCATGGCTGCTCTCAAGCTATCAAACCAGAGCTGAGTAGTTGAGATAGAAACGTTTAGGCTATCAAAGCCTATAATATGTACTATTTTACCCTTCATAGATAAAAATATTTGCCTGTTTTGGATCTATACTCTACTAAACAACTATAGAAAGTCAAAAGCAACAATATTCAGCATCTCTGGTTAAAAAAAGAATCACAAGAACTGGATCATTGATACAATTTAATACTGGCTAAAAAAAACTGGACAGACTTGGGTTTAAATCAAAATCAAATATCTCTCTTTTATGATGAAGGATTACATGGTCAGCTAGCTGAGAAATTTTTAGAATTCACACACTTTAAGTCTCTGTTCACTTGTGCATATTTATAAAAGTTAGGAAATACAGATGCTCCTCCATTTAGTGGTGGGGTTATGTTCTGATAAATCCATGGTAAGTTGAGGTAGTAAGCAGAAAATGCATCTGCTACACCTACCTACATTATACATAGAAGCCCAGCACACTGTGGAGTATGGGATTTCTCCTTGAGATCCCATGAATGACTGGGAGCTGAAGTTCATCGCTGCTGCCTAGTATGGAGAGAGAGATCGCACCACAAATTGCTAACCTGGGAAAAGATCCAAATTCAAAATTTGAAGTACAGTTTCTACTGAATGCATATGGCTTTTACATCATCATAAAGCCAAAAAAGAAATCATTAAGTTAGGACCATCTGAACTGAAAGTTTATGAAGTAAGCCATCTCAGGAGAGTAATAATACCCAAATCACTGAGACCAGGTGTATTAGTCAGTTTTGCATCACTGTAACAAACTACCTGACACAGGATTCTTATGAAGTAAAGAGAGGATTATTTGTTTTATGGTTATAGAGGTTCAAGCTTAAGAGCAGGTGGCCTCATTTGTTTAGGTCTCTGGTCAGGGCATCATACCAAGCAGTGCCCACATTTTAAGCCAGGAGAGGGGGAGGAGAGGGAGAGGAGAGGGAGAGGGAAAGAGGAAGGGAAAGGGAGAGAAAAGAAAGAGGAGGAAGAAAAGGAGGAGGAGGAAAAGGAGAGTGAGAGAGAGAGAGAAATAGAGACCAATGCCCACAGTCCTTCATGAGAGTGTGTGAGGACAGGGCTCCAATCAACTAAGAGCCAACAACTAGGCCCCACCTCTTAAAGGTCCATAGCACCTCCAATACCACCATCCCAGGGAGCAAGCCTTTACATCTGGACCTTTAGAGGTCACTCATCTGAACCATAGCCATTGCTCCCACTACACAGTTAAAAGAAGATACAAAATCTCTTTGGAAAGAGGTGATGATTAAGAGCAAGAGTATGTGAAATGTGTTTGAGAGAAGTTTCTCCAGCCCTCCAAATTCCCTTGTGGACCTGCTGCAACAGGGAAGCTCTCTATATCTGAGCTGCTCAGTTCTTGCCCACCCATAGCCATTTATACAGGGAGCTTCAGGAAGAACTGATACAGCCAATTTCTGCCCTATATTTGATAGAACATTTAAAAATATCTGGCTCTGTGAATTCTGTAGCCAAACTCAGAATCAGCAAGGGCACTTCCTCTTGGAAGAGGAAACAGAAGCATTGCCCAGATGTCCCTACAAAGTGTCTTTGCTTCTAAAGTTGCTACAAGAAAGAAAAGCCATTTCTCCATGGGGACCAGAGATGCAGAGCCTTGGAACACAAGGAACTGGAGAGGGCATGTGTGTATTGACAGGGGCAATTGTGGAAGCAAGTATGGCTGCAGTTGTCCATCTCTCCTTAAACAGTGTGTCTGCCTGTGATATGATAGGGAGTATGTAGAACGGTGCCTGTTTATTCAGAGAAAAGAGACTGTTAAGGCAACACCATGTCTGTTCTCCCTGACATAGTGTCTACCATGGATACAGGCACAAATGCATATGTGAATGAATGAACAGACTAATAAATGAGTTAAGACCTCAGACTCTGGAGGCAGGCAAAATTGAGTTTAGATCTCACCTTTACCAGTTGCTACAGCTTGAATACAGTTTTGACTGCTCCACAAGATTCATGTGTTGAAATTTAATCCCCATTGTAAGGTTTCAAGAGGCTGGAAACTTAAGGCAACTGGTGTTTAGAGATGGAGCTTTTGGGAATTGATTAGGATTAGATAAAGTCATTAAAGTAGAACCTCTTAGTGGCTTTGTACGAGAAGGGATAAAAACCAGACAGGCAGGCACACATGCACACACATGCTCCTTACCTGTCACTCTGTGATGCCATTGGACTGGAAGCAAGAAGATCATCACCAGATGCAGGCCCTTACCCTTGTATCTGAGCTGTGAACCAAAATAAACCTCTTTTCTTTATAAAATCACCAAGCCTCTAGTATTTCATTATAGTTGCAAATAAGGAATTAAAATTGATAATTGCTGCATAATGATGTGCCCTAGAATTTAGCAGTTCCAGTTATTTTCTCACAGTTTCTGGGGGTAAGGAATATGGATGGAGCTTCACTGAGTACCTGTGGATCAGTCTCTCCAAGGCTTCAGGTACCTCAAGATGTGATTGGTGTAGGGCCTGCTTCCAAGCTCACTCATGTGGCTGTGGTAAAATAGATGTAACACAAAATTCGCTATTTTTTATTTGTTCTAATTAGTTATACATGACAGTAGACTGCACTTTGAATACATGATACATAAGTGGAGTATAATTTCTCATTCTTCTCATAACTCTGAATGATATAGAGTTACAAAGGTCATATAGTCATATACATACATAGGGTAATAATATCAGATTCATTCTACTGTCCTTCCTACCCTTATGCCTCTCCCCTCCCTTCACTCACTTCTACTTAATCCATAGTAACTCTACTATTCCCTAGCTCTGCCCTGCCATAATTTTGAGTTAGCATCCTCATATCAGAGAAAACATTCAGCCTTTGGGGTTTTGGGATTGGTTTATTTTGCTTTGCATGATATTCTCCAGCTCCATCCATTTATCAGCATATGCCATAATTTCATTCTTCTTTAAGTCTGAGTAATAGTCCATTGTGTATATGTACCACATTTTCTTTATCCATTCATCTGTTGATATTTTAACCATTTTAAGTGTATCATTCAGTGAATTTAGGTATATATACGATGTACAGCCATCCCCAATATTTCCAAAACTTTTTCGTTACCTCAAACAACAACTTGAAGCCATAGTGTTTTAATAACCTAATCTCAGAAGTGCACTACATCCATTATGTTGTGTTCTATTCCCTGAAAGTCACCAAAGCCAGTCCACCATTATGGGGAGGGGATTACACAAGGCAGGAAAATCAGGAAGTGGTTATCGTTGGGACTTTTCCTGGAGGATACCTATCATAAAGGCATGTAACTTTGTGCATATGACTTAACCTCACTAAAACAGGGATTTCTTAGTCTGTTTGGGCTGCTGCTATATCAAAATGCCATAAACTGAGTGGCTTACATACAACAGTTTATTTTTCATAGTTCTAGAGGCCAGTTATTTCAATATCAAGGCAGATGCTGTGTCTCTTGAGGGCCAGTTCCTTACATACCTCTTTCTTGCTGTATCTTTATAGGGTGGCAGGAGCATGTGTCTCTCAGGCCTGCTTTAAGGGCACTAATGAGTGCCCATTAATGAGGGCACTGTCCCCATGGTCCTGTGATCTAAATACCTCCCAAAGGCTCCACCTCCTAAGTACCGGCTTGGAGAGTAGGATTTCAGCATATGAATTTGACCATAGCAGGTGCTGTTACATACCCCATAGAGCTATGTTCATATCCAGAGGAAGTAACACCAAGTTCTCTGCTCATCAGCATGACAAAAAAAAGACAGCTCTGAGTCATGAAGTTCAGCTACCTTGGACTTTAGCCAGCATCTTCCTTCACAGCTTCTTGGATTCTCCATGATGCTGCAGCAACCCCACATATCTGACCCTGATAGCAGGAGCAGAGAGGAGCAGGAGCAAAGGCATATCTGGAATCTGATCCCTAGGTTTTCTTCCTAATGTGCTCTTTATGTAGAGCAGAGCTGCTTCTAAGGACAGAGAAGCCTTTAGTGGACAGTGTCTTGCCAACATATCCTCAATGTACCAACTCTAGGAATTGATCCCCCTCCCTGAGCCTTTTACATTCACAACCAAGATGCTATTCATGTTCCCATCATGCTTTATTCTCTTTCTCTCATGCAAATTCTAAACAGCTCTTTAATGGTGTTGAGCTGTCCCGTGCCGTGAATAAGAAGCAGCTCTTCTGGAGCTCTTGCACGGGATTATGCAGTGAGCAAGCGGGCCAATTTTTAAAATATTCTTTATAGTTCTCCAAAATGGCAGTATGTATTTCCATGCACGTCCTTCTTCACAGGTCAACCCTAAGCAGGTCAAGGGTTCATTCTAAACACTAGCTCATGGGTGTATCTGGGTCACCATATATTCAGCTATTTCTTCATGTTTCTTTGCTGTAGTTCTAGAGGATGGTACTAATTCAAATCCTTAATTAATCAGCTGGAAATTAATTCAGATTATTGCAGTTTTAAGCCAAACAAGTGAATTAATATTCCATTCAAAGTTTTCCACTAATAAATATTTTGGAAAAAATTTAAAATAAAAATAGTTTACAGGATGATGCTAAAAAAAAGCATAAATACTGAATGGTATTTTCCAAAGTATGCTCTGGGGAATGAAATAATATCTGTTTACCCACTGACCGAATTTAAACTGATAATCTCTAGGGTTCATGAGAATATGAAGAAACAGTCATAGATTTTGTTGCCGGAGTGTAAATTAGACCCATCTCTTGGGAGGCAATTTGACAGTATCTGTATCAGAATTGAAAATGTATGCACTTTATAGCCCAGCAAAAATTAACTTATTTATTAGGTCTTAACTCATTTATTACCTGATTCATTTGCTCAAATATGTATTTGTGCCTATATACACAGCAGACCCTACATGAGAGATGACAGTGACTCATTAATATACTGATGCATTAACAGTCTATTTTCTCTAAACAGGCTCTATTTTACATACTCTCTGACCACCGTATCATAGGAAATTCATTTCAAATCATTCTTGTGCAAAAGGGTATATGTCTACCACATATCCTTTTGTATCATCCTATACAAAAGGGCATATGTATAAAGGGCTTCATTGCAGAACTGTTTGTAATAAGTTGGAAATAACCTAAATAGTATAATATGCACTGTAAATCATTTATAGTGTGTTTATTCTCTGGAGTAGATATTGAGGCAGATCTTTGTGAAGTCACATGGAAAGATGGACATATTATTTTGTTACCCAGAAGAGGCAAGTTCTAGAGCAGTATTTCAATGTGATTCCTTCTGTAGGAAAACACACACACACACATAACACACATAAACACAATATATTTACACACATGTATAAACATATATACAAATGTGTATATACATTATACACATATGTAAGTATAATTCTTATTGTATAATACTGTGAGTGCATATGTACATATACATGTATAGAATGTAACCTATATAGATTTGTGTGGAAGGATACACATCCGATTGTTAAAAGTGATCATTCTTCCTCTTGGGAAAAAAAATAGAATTTGCTAGAGTATGGTAGGGTTGCTTCCTACTTTACCATATTTACTGGCTTGGTATTTGAATTCCATATAATTAGTATATATTGCTTTTGTAGCTTTTATGAAACAATTTTAAAATCATCTCTTAAACTTATTATACAAGTAATATATATTTATTTTTAAGAAAAGGAAGAAAAAAAACTTGTAATATTTCCTACATGCAATTACCATTAATCTTCTTTTTCTACATATTGTTTTGCAAAAAAATGTAATTATTCCACATAGACTTTCTTGTAAGCTACTTCTTTTGTCACAACAAATGATAAATGTGATTATTCCCTAAAGAGCTACACAATAAACATGTAGTATCAGTAGATACCCAATTATCATATTGCTAATGGATAGAATATTATGGTTTAATCACTCAAGATTGTTGGTAACTAGGAGTTAGAAATGGGCAAGGTAAATTCTTAATGCAGTACCTCGTTTACCTGGGCACCTGCACCAGCCCTGTCGGTCCCATATCTACACTGTCCATACTCTCTGTTCTCTAAATATGAGCTTCATTGGCATCATAATGAGATCTCCCATGGCTGCCCATTACCCTCAAGGTAAAATTCTTTTGGGGAGGTGGATACCAGGGATTGAACTCAGGGGCACTCAACCACTGAGCCACATCCCCAACTCTATTTTGTATTTTATTTAGAGACAGGGTCTCACTGAGTTGCTTAGCGCCTCGCCATTGCTGAGGCTGGCTCTGAACTCACTATCCTCCTATCTCAGCCTCCCAAGCCAATAGGATTACAGGCATGTGCCAACATGCCTGGCCTAAAGGTAAAATTCTAGCTTAATTATATGGACTATAAGGTCTCTTATTTTCTGACTCATATTTATCCCTCAGCACATCTTTGAGGAAGACCTTTACCACCCATTCTTATCATCCGCCCACTTCACCCTGCCTTAATCACATTCTTCCTTCATGCTTCAGCTTCAGATACTACATTTCTGATTCATTTCCTTCTGATTCCCAGAGCATCTTGCCCTTTGTTCTGGGCTTCTCTTGTTGCCAGTTAATAGATATTCTCCCTTTTCCTGACAAAATAGCACATTGTATGTGAGGGACCTTGGACAAGATCATAAAGCTCTCAGGCTTGTGGCCCATTTGTAGGGCAATAATAGCACCTCCTAACATGGTTCATTGAGAGAGTGAGGGAATCCATCTCGATAGGTTAGGAGTGCCTGGTATATAGTAGAGGCTCTGGTGCTTGAGGCTGCAGTTGCTGTTACTGAAATCACCCCTTGTTCACGTGGCTCATTTGGTTTGGTTGAAATTGGTTATACCCTCAACTCTTGAGGTTGCTAAGGTAATAAGCTAATCTCATCTTCCTGGATTCTGTGATTGGCTTGGAAAGGGAACTTAACCTGATTTGAACCAATGAGAGTCACCCTGAAGACTTTAAGATTTTAGAAAGGGAAACTATTTTCTCTAGGCTTGTGCATAATGTATACTAGGCTTGCTGCTATTGCAGGCAAGAGATTGGAGTGTGAGTTTCTCAGAGGATGAGGAAAGCACAGAAGAAAATAGGGCAAAGCAACAGGGAAGGTCATATCCTGGTGACAATGTATGGCCTGTCATGAAGCAGCGTCTGACCAGCTCACTCTCCATTCCTCCCTCATTTGA
This sequence comes from Geosciurus inauris, assembly GCA_004024805.1. Classification (NCBI taxonomy): domain Eukaryota; kingdom Metazoa; phylum Chordata; class Mammalia; order Rodentia; family Sciuridae; genus Geosciurus; species Geosciurus inauris. The sequence goes on from PVHX01002819.1 coordinate 29,301, forward strand.
TCCACAATATTCTCATTTTGTTCAAACCATTTAGAGTTGGGTTTTCTGACACTTGCAACCTACAGTTTCAAGAGATGTATCCCCAGTCTAGCCAACATCGTCATGACTTAGTGTAATGGTCTTTCTGTGGTCTCTTCTCCCATTGGACCTTAAGCTTTGTGAAGACAGAGCCTAAGTCAATTTCTATCTCCAGCTCCCAGAAATAGAGCTTGATTATAGTAGGTGCTAAGTACTTGCTGAGGGAATAAAATACTTCAGAGGCCACCTTGATTACATATAATACCAACATAACCAACATAACCTGTTCAGTTCTGCTTCTCCAGGGCTAAAATCTACTGATGCTACCAGGAAGACAAAACAGGAAGGAAGAAGGAATTAACATTGAGTGCCTAATGGGAGCTAGGTAAGGTATCCAATACTTTACATTATGTTGTGTCATTTAATCTGAAACCCAATTGCTCTTCACCCTTACTGTATGGCACAGTAGGTCTATTACTTTGCTTCCAAGTGAATACAATATCAATGAAAGAAGAACAAAATATATGGACTTTGCGGCATTTAATAAGAAACATGAAAGGCAAATGAAAAGCACACATATTTTATTCTTTCAAAGGCAGTAATCATTTGAGTCTTGAGTTGAAGATGCTGCATTTAATAAATTTTTACTATTATTGAAGTGAGTGATTTCATTAAAACATGCCATTTCGGTAGTAAAATATTTAAATTCAAAGTCCCCAAGATTATACAGAGTGATGTTTCACCTCTTGCTTTATTAACAGGGTGAAGCAATGCAGTTGTATACATGCAGGCCAATTTGAAGGTCACAGGAATCCTTTCCCCTCTCCATGGTGCCAGTTTATTGTCCCACACTGGTGACATTTGCCTTTGGAGTTATATGGCCAGGAGAGAAGCACTGTTCTTTGCTCCAGAAGGTGTTTTGTGTTTGGCTTCCTGACTTCTCCCTCTCAGGGAGCACACCCTAGTGAGACCTACATCATGATGCGTGTCCTCCATCCAGGGGCAACTCATGTGGCTTGAGTTTTTTTTTTATAACTTTATTTATTTATTCTACTTAGGTATACATGATAGCAGAATGCATTTTGATTCATTGTACACAGATAGAACACAACTTTTCATTTCTCTGGTTGTATGTGATGTAGAATCACAACATACATGCAATCATACATGAAGCTAGGGCTATGGTGTCCATCATATTCCACCATATTTACTGTCTCCATGCCCCCTCCCTCCTCCCACCCCTGTGACCAAAGTTTCTCCATTCTTCCCGTGTCCTCCCCTACATTATGGATCAGCATCCACTTATCAGAGAGAACATTCGGCATTTGGTTTTTGGGGATTGGCTTACTTCACTTAGCATGATATTCTCCAACTCCATCCATTTACCTGCAAATGCCATAATTTTATTCTCTTTTTTTTTCCTGAGTAATATTCCATTGTGTATATATACCACAGTTTCTTTATCCATTCATCTATTGAAGGGCATCTAGGTTGATTCCACAGTTTAGCTATTGTGAATTGAGTTGCTATAAACATTGAAGTGGCTGCGTTACTATAGCATGCTGTTTTTAAGTCTTTGGGGATGTTTTTAGAAGCATAAGAATGAAGATTGTGGTATGTCCCAAATCTTCCTTATTATAACATTGCTCTTTAAAAAGCAATCTATATGCAAGTCATTCCTCAGTACCCTTTGTGTATTAGTCCCAGCAGCCCCCAAACCAAAATCTGCAGGTGCTTGAGTACCTTAGCATTTACATATAGTCTATACAGTCTATGTAGCAAGTTCTCCTGTATACTTTAAGTCACCTCCAGATTACATATAGTACCTAATGCACTACAAATGCTATGTAAATATTTGTTGTATTGTTTAGGAAATAATGACAAGGAGAAAATCTGTACTTTTTCAGTTCAGTCACAATTTTTTCCCACCAAATATTTCCAGTGCAAGATTGGGTGAATCCACAGATGTGGAGGTCTGACTGTCTGTTAATGAATTAAATATGATTATGTCATTTAGCTATCTGTATAATGGTGTTTATCAATGTAATCATTGCTGTATTCATTCACTAAATATTTATGGAGCACCCTGCTATGGCCCAAATTCTTTGCAGAATATAAAAATGTTCCACTCACTCATTTAAATAAGAAGAATATATTAGAACACAGCATCTGCAACTCAGAAGATTATTCCCTTTTGAAGAATAGAACTTGTAGTTTTCATCTGCCTTTCCTTTTTCTTATTAGATGTGTGGAAGGTACTCATCTTTTGTTCTTATTTCACTGATATGTCACTCACTTGCAAGTCAAGTACTAGGCCTACATGATGGCATTGCAGGAAGGGAGGAAGAGAATTGGGTTTTGGATTAAATGCACATGTAACGTGAAGCATCACACTCTTAACCCAGCTCCTAACAGGCACTCAATCCACAGAGGAGAGGAGGATCTCTGGTCTTGATGAGCTAAAGATCAACTTGAGTTATCCCTTAATCATTTTTTTCCCTTTAGAGTTAGGAATTTGATAGAGAAAATTATCTAATAAAGTGTTCAAGAACTTGGTTGGCCTGTGCGCAGGTGGAGGATGACTCTGTTAAGTGACAGCTTCGGGCAGACTGAGCACACCATCCTTGCACAGAAGCAGCGAGCTATTCAGCGGAGGGGAAATGTCAAGGCCCTCTAGTGCCCTCTTGCTGCTGGAGTGGTGAGCTTTTGGGGTCTCCTGATTCTGTTGCTTCTACCTTTCTCATATTTTGGGGGCTCTGTTTCATCTTCAAATGTATCCACAGTTTTTATTATCTAATCAGAGAAGGACATAATGCCATCTTATGAGAATATGGGGTGGGAAATCTTTGGGGGAAGTAAATTTTTATGTCATTTGAAAGAAAGAAGAGTGCTTTGTTTTGAGTCACTTCCGTTCTAGGAAATTGAAGTGATTTTGCTACTTCAAGTCTTTGTCCTGATAACAGATTCGATTTCATTAAAAATTCATCTCAGTGAGAATTTTCTGGGGTGGAGGAAACACTTCCAAGTTGTTATATCCAATGATCTAGAAAAGGAAACTAACCTAAGTCACGGAATACCCTTTGAGGATTGATCTGCTTAGTCTTCCGTTTTTTCCATTCTTCGTCCTATTTGGTCTTAAATTCCTAGGAACTATTTCAAAACTATTGACTATCCTTTCCCTTTATCTTTTCTTTTCCAATTCCCTTCCACACACACACCATCTTATAAAGGGGTAACTTTCAAAGAACATTCTTTAACTGAGCAATAAATAATGTCAATCTACATGAATCCATATTACCAATCAAAATATTTAATATTAAAATTAAATTAAAAATTAAATTATGGGTATTAAAAATACCCAAGGTCACATTTTTCATCCTCTATCAAAATCACAACCCATTTTACCTTTTGATTTGAAATCTGGAGGAGCAGAAATTCCTAAGAAAATGCTAAACATATCAGAGAAATTCAGATAAATCTATGGGAAACGAGGAGGACACTGACACTCACCTTAGCCACAACCTGAACTTTTTCAGGAGAGATATTATGTTAGATTTTTATCTCTGTGACCCAAATACCTGACAAGAAAACTTGGAGGAGGAAAAATTTATTTTGAGTTCACAGTTTCAGAGGTTCAGTCCATGTTCAGATGATTCCATTGCTCTGAGCCTGAGGTGAGGGCAGAATATTATGATAGAAGGGCAGCGTGGAGGAGGGCTGCTCAGTTTATGGCAGCTAGGAAGCAGAGAGAAGCAAGGGATAAAATATAAACCCAGTCCTCACTTCCTCCAACCACCCCCTCACCTATCTCCTATTACCACTCAGCAATCCATTCCAATTATTAATCTATCGAATGGATTTATCCACAGACGAGGTCATGATTCTTACAATCTAATCATTCGTTTCAACTCTGAACATTCCTACATTGACTAACACATGAGCTTTTTGGGGAACACCTCATATCCAAACCATAACAAATATCTAGAGACAAATCTTTGAGGTTTTGAAGATCAGAAAGAAAAGAGGAAAAGTTAGATCTAGAGGTATCACAGAAGCCCAAGCAAGTGTTTCAAGAAGGAAGAGGTCAAAAGTATCAAGTCCTGACAAAATACCACAATGAAAAAGGACTGAAAACAAACCCTGGATTTAAAGACCTCGAGATTATTAATGACCTCCAAAGGCATTGTGTCAGGAGAATCAGGGGATTGATTCTTGATGGGCTTGTTAAAGTAGTGAGTGGGAAGTAAGGGAATTGAAATATAGTAATGACAAATGCTTTCTTCAAACTAGCTGTGAAGGACGTGATAGAGGAGTAGCTAGAGGAATATAAGGATGTAAGGACTGGAAAATACTTTATTTTAGAGGGTAGATACCTGAACAGGTAGAAAACTGGTAGGAAAGATTCAGCTGTAAAGGAGAAATTGAATAACCAAGAGAGAAGATACGAGAGATATTACAGAGACCTATGATGACCAAAGATCATCTTAGAATAGACGTAAAATACAGGGTACACTTGGAAAACACCCTATTTTCAGGTAGCTTCTAAATTTAAGAAAATTCAGGTTTGCTAGACTCACCTGGATTTTGAAAAGAGGGCTCCGTTAGTTTGCTCCATATTTGACTCTAACAAATTCAGTTACGTTGAATTTTACATCAAGCCTTGGAAAATAAGGAAAAGAGGTGGGCAGTGAGGATATGTGAAACTAAAACAAAAAACAAGACATGGCAATAAATGCATTACAAGTGAATCTGGCTTTTCCGTAATCTGAGAGAGTTGGTATGGTCCAGCAATCAGATTTTATCTCAGGTTGAACTTCCAAATTTTGAAAACTGTCATGGAAAAAAACTAACATGTAACTAACCAATACATTAATAACCTAGGGAAGTGAGCCTAGAGCCACAGATTTTGGTGTGCCCAAGAAAGGCTGGTGAATTCAGTATCCTTCCTGACCCCTCAATTGCACACCAATTCCTGTTCATTTTGAGGATTCTGTGCCAAGAATTCTAAGGCGTGAATCACTGGGTAATGCTTTGGGGACATGGCAATGCTAATTATGCTAAATACTCATGATTGGCTGCCTAGTTTTGTATTTATATGATAACTTAACCTAATCAAAGACTCACTTCAGCCAAGCTGACCTTGCTGAATGGCCTGTCTCAGCCGCCAACAATTTCATCAGAGAGGAGGGTGATAGGGAAATGGTAAGCAGTTTGTGCTATGATTTATGGGGCCATGCAGGCAGTGTTTATGTTGGTGGGAACTGTGAATAGATGCTGTGGGTAGCTGAATATGTTGGAGATCTTTTTTTAAGCTGGCAGGCATGTTATATTTGGAAATTCTCCAGTGAAACATCAGAGACTTAATAAATTGTTGCAGTTTCACGTTCTTATTTTCTCTGACATCCCTCCCCTTTATGCTTCATCAATAATTTGTTTCCCAGTATGTGTTTATCAGTGTTCTTCATTTTGGGAGATACAATAAAAGCCCCAAACTATTATATGATCACTAACAGTGATCCTCTAGTCCTTTTGTTTGACACAAATCAACAAAATAACCCCCTTGGTGAGTTCCTGCACAAGTAAAAGAGTTCAACTTCCCTGATAATGTGGTAGGCCCAGTGTTAAGGGATGTCCGTTTGTCCCCTGTACTTCAAGAATGGAAGAGAGCATCTTCTGGGCTCTTTTACATCACCTTGAGAGGAGGGACAATATACAAAGCAGGACCATACACAGGTACGGGCCATTTGTCCCTTTTGAAAGTCCCACCTGTCAGGTCTATATACTAGTTCCATTATGAGGTAAAGAGGAAAGTGGGAAAGGATGGAGGGAAGACCAAAGCTAGAAAGGCCAGAATTTTCCATTGTAGAGATCCAGCCTGACTAGCCATCTTGGTTATAATGGCCATCTTGCATGCTGGGTGATCCCAAATCCTATAGGATAAACGAAGTCTTTAAAATAGTCAACCAAGCATTTTGTGCTGGCCAGTGGTGCCCACATGGTTTTCTTACCTAATGTTTGTCACGTTAGTAGTTGAGAAAGCTCAGGTACATTCTGGTCAGCCACAGCCCCCCTTTGTCAAGCTCAGTATATGACCCCTCTTGTCTTGGGGTGCCATCTTGCTGTTGCCTAAGATATGCTTATGTCCATAAGTCCCTAATGAATTGCATTTTGTGCTACCCTGGGTTTGCCTGCCTTTTTCATCAGTTTCTTGGTACCTTCTGCCTTTGGCAGCTGGTTCTCATACACTAGGACTCAATTTTTCCAAAATATTCTGGGTTATTTTATATTTTCTCTACTTCATCCTAGAGGCTTACCTGTGAGGTCAAGGTTTAACTAATTTTTCTCCCTGAGAGGAAAAATTGTTTTGTTGGCATCTTTGGGTTTCTTTCCCCCGTTCTTTAGACTATTCCTCTATAATCCCCACTGGAAGGTATGAAACAGGCAGATTGGCCTCTCAAGACTATCTGAGAAAGCTCCTTGGATGTTCTTCCTGGGAGCTTTGAAAATGGGTCAGGAGAGATGCCCCAAGGCCATACTGTTGAGTAGGTTGTCCCTCTTTTCTTTCCTATTCCAAATTGCCTTCTGTTATGTCATCTACCCAAGCTGGTCAGAAGGGCCTATAAAATACCCCTAGGTAACAGCACCAATTTATGGGAAAAAAAGGCCCTGCAGCCAAAGTCATTTCACCAAATCTCCTTAACAACATCCAAGAGAGACAATATAAATGGGCAGACTTTTAGATTCTTTTCAAAGCCATGGTAGATTGGCAGCTGCCATTGCCTAAAGTTAGATAGCCAATAGCTCCAGATGGGTAAGGGCTTATTAGTAAACACCAGAAGTTTTTGGTTTAGGTGGAAAATTTTTCTTAGCCTCTGACAGTGTTGAGCGTACGCTGAGCCCTGTGCTCCTGGAAAACAGCTATGATTAGAAAAGCCTTCCCTTTGTGTTCTGGAAAACAGCTTACTACAAAGAATCACCATCCCCATATGCTGTGTAGAAGACTCATAGGGGATCCTCTTGTTCACCACAGTCAGGATGTCAACATTCCTATTTTTATTTAATAAATGACTAGCAGAACATTTGCCCCACTGATCAACCTGGACGGAGTGCCCACTAAGTTGACTTGATCAAACTTTAATGGAGCTTCTCTCCTCCCCACAGGCCTTTGAACTTCCACTCATCCCCGAGGTTAAGAAAACTCTGGATTGCATCCTCTTCTTTTTTAAAAATTAATTAATTAATTAATTGATTAATTCTACTTAGGTATACATGATAGCAGTGTGCATTTTGATTCACTGTACACAGATGGAGCACAACTTTTCATTTCTCTGGTTGTATGTGATGTGGAATCACAGCATACATGCAGTCATACATAAAGCTAGGGCATCCTCTTCTTAATGCCCCTTCCAGAGAATCGCTAGTGGCTTCAAAGAAAACCCTCTCTGCTCAACTGTTGGGTGCCACCCCCTGTTCACCCTCTCTATGAGTCAGCTTTCTGTTAAACAAAATACCTGAATTAATCAAAGTACAAAGAGAAAAGGTTCACTTGGGCCCACAGTCTGGGGGTTTTCAGTGTATGATTGCTTGACCCCATTGCTTTTGGCTTGTAGCAAGGCTGCACCTCATGACAGGAGCATTTGGTGAAGCAAAATCTCTCCCCTCCTGGCCAGGAAGCAAAAGAAGTAAAAGAAAGGGCCAGCATCTCACAATCCCTTCCAGGGGCACGCCCCAAGTGAGTTCTCAGTAGGCCTCACCTTTTAAAGCTTCCACAGCCTTTCCCAGTCTCCTTACCCTGGGGACCACATGGGCTTTGTGGGGATAGTCATCATCTGCACTATAATGGTCCCCCAAACCTTACTTTCTCTGGCCTTGTTCTTCTTCCCTATTGAAAAAGAAGCCCTTTCTACCTGACTTTCTGGGCACTTATGGTCAGAGGATTCCAGCTGAAAAACTCTCCCTCTCCCTTTGAAACAGTCTTTTGTAAATAAACTCTCTTCTCCCCTACATGTCCATCCAGACTTGTTTTTATTTGACACTACTTAATACATTTTGTTATTTAAAACTGAGTATATTGAACATAGCCTTTTCTTGATGACTTGGGGTTGTCCTGAACTTTGTAAACTACCACATTGTGCTTGAACAAGTAGTTGCCAATAGTGAAGCCGATTCTGAGTGGGAAACTGGCTGACCTGGCACAAACACAGGAACCAATTTACTTATCTACTTTTCTTTCATGCATTTTTAAGTTGCATTGAACTCATATGGATGGAATATAATGAGGATTTTTCATTTGGTCAGAAAAAAACTCACATTGTTTAAAAATTAATCCTAGAAGTCACACTTATATCTAGCATATATATGTGTATATATTTAGAAATTAACCACAAGAATCAAGTAATGTGAACTTATTTTCTGAAAGGCTACTGAGATAGAATGCAGGCATCTAACTACCATTTTATTTTTACCTCTGATACATTCAAATGTTGGCAGAAAAAAAACAAAACCTCTTCAAAACAGCAATTGATATTAAAATTAATTGTACGTATAATATAATTTCATGGAAGTAATGTTAATACATTATAGCACATGGAAGACCACATGTATATGGGTCCATTATCATAAAGGGGGCAAGGAAAGAAGCGTGGAAGGATAGAAGAAAAGCATTCTCTCGTGAGAATTTACAGAGAACGTGATAAGGAATTTATTTTCACTCATAAATGAGAAAAACAAGATTTGAGAAATTGGGATTTTCATGAATTCACCTGACCTAAAGAGCCAGGATTAGAACTCAGTTATTCTGTTTTCTGGTCTAAAGGTCTCACCATGAAGTGAGGGTCTCCCTCCCTCTACTGAGTTCCATGCAATGAAGACCAGGGCACAGCCCCAGTTTTGCTCTTGGTTTCTCTCCCCGCTGTCAGACCCTACAAGGTGTTGCCTCCAGTGCTGCTTCTCACCCCTGAGGCTGCTCTCCACTCTTCTCTTCTTTGGCTCTCATATTCAAATGTGTCTGAGCTCATTTCTGTTCCTGACCAACCAACCCACCAGAGGCACGATCTTCAGGCTACCATCATCTCTTTGAGGCCATGTCTACTTCTGAGTATTATGGGCTGCTGCTTTGCTGACAGAGGTGAGACTAGAAAGGCAAGGACTGTGTCCATTCCCCTCTCAACTTCCCAGACCTTCTGAAGCACTTCCTGGGGTTCTGGAAAGCAGACAGTATCCCAGATACTGAAATAGTTATTGCTTTCTATCCAGGTGTCCCTTCTATCATCAGCAGATCTCATGGGAGTTCATGCAGATATGTTTTATCTTATCTGATGGGGCCAGATTCTCTTTTAAGAACCATGTGGACTCTAGATCTGGTTTGTCCATGGAGGTAACATTTCATTTCAGAGAATTTAAGTGTTACTTCGGAAGGCTCATGCCTCAACCAGAATAAGGAACAGCCTTTGGTCTAGCCAGTATTACTGGATCCAGTATTTCTGTGTAGGATTGTTTTCTATAAATGCAAAAAAAATATCATGGAACCACACATGTATTCATCTGGGGCTTCCATCTATCCTAACTCCTATGAGTTACTGCAGCGACAGCAAAACAGATGAAAGACATCGCCCCAACACAAGGAATGATCAATCTTGTTATTAACAAAAGAATCCTACCATATAAGGTAAACTTCTTTCCAAGCTGTTTGAATGTGAAATGTAATAAGATATTTAAAGATCATTTCACTAACGTGTAAAGGAAAATACAAATGTGTGCACATTAAATTGCAGTTCTCACAGTTTAGGTACTAAGGAAACAATAATTACTGTAAGTTCAAAATGATACTTGCTGACTGGGAACAGTTCTGGTAAAATAATGAACCTGGAGAAATAATACTGAAGAGCTAATCAGCCTTGAAAAGCACCGAGGCATGTGTATGCAATTGCATTCTTGCTTTCTGTCTGTCTGTCTCTGTTTTGTTGTTATCTTTTGATGACTTTGATGAGACATGTAATTTTTACTTTGGGCCACAAGATCCCAATTATCTGATAATACCATACTGAAGGATATATGTGTTTTTGTAGGAAAGAACCATTTACTTTACAAAAGTATGTCTTTAAAAGAAAGAACTTTGACCTTGTGGTAGAAATAGAGCTGTGTCCTTCCTTAGCAGTGTGCAAGAAGGCCCGTGGGGGTGTGGGTTTCATTGTACAGTGATGGTGTCTCTTAAGAAAAACTTTTGTGGGGCTGGGGTTGTGGCTCAGTGGTAGAGTGCTCGCCTAGCATGCATGAGGCACTGGATTTGAGCCTTAGCATCACATAAAAATAAAATAAAGGTATTATGTCCACCTACAACTAAAAAATTTTAAAAATTTAAAAAAAAAACCTTTGTAAGGAGAACGACAAAGTTGTTGGTGCATGGAGCTGGCAGCAGAGCTTGTCCTCTAAGAGCTAGAAGATAAAGACACTCAAGGTGCCACCGGAGGGTGAAATAAAGTACAACTTCCATAGAGTGGATGGCATCAACCTTCTGGGTTGCAAAGTAGCAGATTATGAATCAATGCGTGGGGACAGCTGTTTTAGTCAGCTTTTTCACTGATGTGACTAAAGGATCTGGCAAGCACAATTGTAGAAGAGAAAAAGTTTATTTAGGGGCTCATGGTTTCAGAGGGATTGGTCCTTAAGTAGCTGGCTCCATTCCTCGGAGCTTAAAGTGAGGCAGAACATCATGGAGGGAGAGTATGGCAGAGGGAAGCAGCTCACATAATGATCAGAAAGCAGAAAGAGAGAGAGAGAGAGAGATTCTACTCTTCAGATGCAAAACACATACACCATAGCCACACCCCCAATGAACCACTTCCTCCAGCCACACCCCACCTACCTCCTGTTACCACTCAGTTAATCTCATTAGGGATTAATTCACTGATTAGGTTAAGGCTATAACCTTATCATTTCCCCTCTGAACCTTCTTGCATTTTCTCACACGTGAGCTTTTGGGGTATACCTCACATCCAAACCATAACACCCCAAACTCCAACCCAGACAAGAAAGAGCTCGTGGAAGTAGATGGATGTGACCATCTGTAACAGCCTTATCAGCTGGGTCAAGGTGATCTCAGCCGGAGCTGGGTTTCCACAGTGTGGTGGTGGCACCACCAGCCTGAGAGTCTCCTGAGGGACTGTGAAATCCCATTCTGGGTCTTCACCACACAAACCCTAAAAGTACTTGAGCCCACAAAATCTGCATTATGCTTAAGTATATTCAACTGAATTTTTACAGTTTCTTTTTAATTTTCTAAAAATAAGAACAAGAGGAACTTATAACTAAGAATACAAGTGCAACTAAAAGAAAAGTAAATCTTACCTGACCCATCTGTTCTTTCTACCCAAAGGTGACACTCATCACCTGGTGAGCATCTCTCCATCCCATCCTCCACACTTGTGCAAACATATGCACAGTGAATAAGTGGATGTTGTGTTTGTTTTCGCTTCTGGTTGTTGTTTTTTTTATAAATTGGATCATGTAATATTTTTAAACTTACTTTTCTCAGGTTGTAATATAAATCTGCTAGGCTTTAAAAAAAGTATGTGAATGAAAGTATGTATTCACATATGTGCATACACAAATACACACACACACACACACAGACACACACAGGTATTTGTCAGTTTTCTTGGAAATATAGCTCAGAATGAAGGGTAAATTCCAGCTAAGGCCAAATATAAACACAAGAATCAACAAAGTACCTTAAGGAAAGTTGGGAGGAAAAAACATTTTGAAGAATTACATATATGTGTTTCTTTAAATTGTCATAAAATATTTGTTAATTGATTTCTGTATGTTGAACCAACCTTGCATCCCTGGAATGAACCACACTTGATCATGGTGCACTATTTTTTTGATATGTTTTTGTATGTGATTTGCCAGAATTTTATTGAGAATTTTTGCATCTATGTTCATCAGGGATATTGGTCTGAAGTTTTCTTTCTTTGATGTGTCTCTGTCTGGTTTTGGAATCAGGGTGATACTTGCCTCATAGAATGAGTTTGGAAGGGTTCCCGCCTTTTCTATTTCATGAAATAGTTTGAGGAGTATTGGTATTAATTCTTCTTTGAAGGTCTTGTAGAACTCAGCTGAGAATCCATCTTGACGCAGCCACTTCAATGTTTATAACAGTTCAATTCACAATAGCTAAACTGTGGAACCAACCTAGATGCCCTTCAATAGATGAATGCATAAAGAAACTGTGGTATATATACACAATGGAATATTACTCAGCAATAAATGAGAAAAAAATTATGGCATTTGCAGGTAAATGGGTGGAGTTGAAGAATATCATACTAAGTGAAGTAAGCCAATCTCAGAAAACCAAATGCTGAATGTACTCATTGATAAGTGGATGCTGATCCATAATGTGGGGAAGGACATGGGAACAATGGTGGACTCTGTTCACAAGAGTATAAGGGGGGAGGGGGCATGGGGATAGTAAAGGTGGTGGAATATGATGGTCATCATAGCCCTAACTTTATGTATGACTGCATGTATGTTGTGATTCTATATCACTTACAACCAGAGAAATGAAATGTTATCCTCTATCTGTGTACAATGAATCAAATTGCACTCTGTTATCATGTAAGCCTAAATAGAACAAATAAATTAATTAGATATGAAAAAAAAGAAATTAAAATGCCAAGGTGATAAAGGTACAAATTAATGTAAAAAAAATTATCATTAAATTGTCTATGGATATATTTAAATATTTCAGCATTCATCACCAGTGAACATTCAGATAGTTTCCTCTGGTTGTCTGTGCTGTTACAAATAATGCCTTTAATTGGGGGAGATAGATTAGCAAAGTGACATTTCTGGATTAAAAGTTATGTTTACTTAAAATTCTCTTAGTATTGCAATATTACTTGCCTAAAAGTCTGAGGCAAATTAGAATCAATTATCATCATCCTACTTAGTTACATCCTATAAAATTCTCTGGAAGACTGAAGTAGCAAATAATGAATCATTTGTATTAATGCATAATACATTGTATCGATACATTAATGATGAACTCTAAAGAAGATTTGGGGATAGGCTGCAGCATGCTTCTGGTCACATTTTCAGCAACCCACCAGCACAAAACCTTGTTTTAGGACAGTTTATTTGTTACATATTGTTGATTCACTAACATTGAACTTACAGCCAACCATGATATACCTCATGCCCGAGCAAAGTTTATCTGAAACATGTATTTTCTCCAAAGGTAACCCACAGTCTTCTTTTGCTTAGGAACTCTAGATGGAACTTCAGCACTCTACTTGGGGACCATTTCAAACAGTGAAATTACCTATAACAACGAAAAGGAAAACGTAGCACTGACTTGTCCACTTTTTCTACTTCAGTAATGCACCTGTTGAGTGACTCACACTCTTTTTTCCACTCTGAGAATCTCCATGAATGACCACAAATGCCCACAAAACACTGCCAGAATTGATTAGGGGGTTGCAAATTAATATGAGTGAGTAGGCAGATTTACAAATATAGGAATCACAAATAATGAAGGCTGACATCCTCCCACTAGCAACATGGGGTTGCCGTTTTATTCTTCATCTTCACTGAACGATACCCCTCTTTAACTATTTGTGAATTTTTCTGAGGAGTATTTCCTTGTTGCTAACCACAAGTGAGGTCCCTCCCATTTTCTTGCACTTAACTATACATTGGGATGCTCTCTGTGGTCACTGAATTCTTCATACACTTTGCCCTTTTTCCTATCAAGCAGCTCATTTTTTGTCAACCACTTGTAGAAACTTGGTGTATGTGAGGGACATCAAACCATTTTCATATGTTATGCAAATATTTTCCCCTTCTACTGCTTGACTTTTGATTTGGATATCTGCCATATTTTTGAATCACCAAATGTCTGTCTGTGGGGATTGAAGGACTCTCATCTTGTTATATCACCAAATTTTTATTCTAATATTTTATTTTGATATATTTTGCATTTAAATCTGGAATTTATCTAACGTGTTTCTGTACATGCTGTGAGGTAGGTTTTGTGTTTTTCTTCCAGGTAAGCATTCCCCAGTTGTTCTGATGCTAATGCTTGAGAACAAGCAGCTCTTGGAACAGAAACCTGATTGGCCACAAGGAGGTATTGCCCTTTCAAGCACTGTGCAGGGAAGAAAATGCCCAAGTTCAAAGACAGGATGTGTATATTTGCTTGGTAGGTCTATCTCTTCTGTCAGTTAGCACTTTGTGTTGCAAACATTAGACATCCAAATTCAAGTGGCCTAAATAATAATATGTTCATTTACTTCACCAGGAAATAGGCAAAGCCCAGATGAATGGTTACTTTGACCCAGGAGTTCAATTATATTTCAAGAATTTGATTCTTTCTATTTGTGCTCAGCCTTTCTCAGTATCAGCTTTAACTTAAAGTCAGGTTTCCTCCCATTTATTAGTTATTTGCCAATGATAGTGAGGGCTGTATTCTTTCTTATCGATGCATAGTAGTGGTGGTGGACACATTTTTACGTTGGCATGTTCTTCTGTGGTGGTGACTACAGACTTTATAGGAGCTAGCACCAAGAAGGGTTGGTGTCACATAATGGGCATCAGTATCAGTCTTTGATGTAACTGGGTGTTGTTTGTTTGTTTTTGTTTTTGTTCTCCTCTCTGGAATGTTCCTGGAACTGAGACATCCAAGTCTGGTTACCAGAGAGTCTGTGAGCTACCCACCCTCTTTTATTAATCCCTTTCTACTTAGCCTGGTTAAAGTAGATTATGTTTTTACAGCTAAGAATAATACTTGGTGTTGGGAATGTTTGTACATAACACACTTGTCAAGGAAGTGGGAGTCTGGGGTTAGTTATTGGATCTAGTTTGGTTTGAAGGCGTGTGGAGCAAAAAGTGTTCTTAAAGTCGGCTGTGGTTAATTGGAGTCAGGTGTCTGCTGAAGGCAACATTTGGATGAACTCAAGTGGCTAGTTCTATATAATATTTTAAAGAAATGTGCCTATGGTGGCTACATGCAGTCAGGCTAGAAAAATTTTAAAAAGAAAATTAAAATAGGCTCAAGATTTTAAAATCTTGCCTTAATGCAGGCTCAGAAAACAAGGGAGTTTATTACTGGCCTAAAAGAATATCTCCTATAGACATGGGTTAATGAAGCTGAGCATCAACCACATACTCTGATCCTGTGGCTTATGGGATCATGATACAGGCTGAATTCAAACACTTGCAAGGTTCTTTAAGTGAAAGTGTAGAGCACTGGGAGGAAAAGGATGAGAGTCTGAGAATTGGAAAGGAGACATTTGGGAGGATTCAGATGACTCACAGACCCAACCCCCACACCTCACTATATCTTCCTTTTCAGCAGGAGGAGCAGCCCTTCTTTGAGGGACACAAATGAAAAGGAAGGCCCTTTCAAGACTTGACCTTGCTCCTGAGAGGATGCTGATTCCTCATCATGCAATCCTATGACCCTTCATGGCTTCCTTGCATCACTTTGAAGTTAGATCCCAGTATGGCCCATAGAGCTCAGGATAAAATCATACCTTGGAAGAAAAATATTTCTTCTGCAATTTCTTTGATTGCAATATTTTACATGCCAAAAAAGCTACATATTTTCTATTACCCATCTTAATTTTCTTCCTAGCAAGAATGCCATATTTCCAATGATTTGACTACCTTTCTCAAACTCCCTACCAGAGAGGGGTAGCCAGGTGACATAGTCAAATGAAACCTAGATAAGTCTACGGATTCTTTTTTAAAAAGTCTCATTATCCTAAGTGCTGTTCACGCTTCATTCTCTTTGCTCCTCCTTACTCTCTGGGCATGGACATAATTTCTAGACCTGTGGGGATCATCTCATGCCCATAAGGGAAAGGCCAGGAGAATGGCTCAGATCTTGGATCTGACATTTTTAAGCCCCTGATCAAATGACAGGGGCTACTTTTCACTTGCTACTTTTCTTATTACTTAAAGGAGGAGGGGGAAAAAGTGAACCTAATCTATTTAAATCATACTTAACTAAATTTATTCTTCCATTTAGCCAATCATAAACACGAACAGGAAACAGGGCAAAGTGTAGCACAGATGTACAAAGTGTTGATTTTCCCCTAGAAAAAGCAAAAATCTCTATTATTCACTGGTTGGGCCATTTTGGCCAGAGCAATGCTGTGTGCTAATTGGCTCAGAATAGCAGGGTTTACCCTGGGAGTTGCGATCAATTCCATTAAACCACTTGTTTGCAACTCTGTGGTAGAAAAGCACCGACAGAAAAAACTAAAGGGAGGTTCATCAATGAAAGATGTAGGTAACATGTCTGATCCAGCTTTATTGTAGGTACAGCCTTTAAAATTTATTGCTTACTGCTCTTATCCTATTATCATGGTCACTGAGCCATCTACTGGTTAGTTTTAACTTTCCATATAATGTAAGACAGTAATAGGAGCTAATCTACTGATACGAGCCTTGTAGTCTGGTTGTTGGTTGGTGAAAGAATTTATATGTAAGATTTCACGAATCAGCATCTCTGAGTTTAATTAAAGTGAATCCTCCATCCCTACCTCTAGGACATGGATCCGCTTTGCTTATAATAATAAACCAGATCTTAAACCTATAAGGATGACAGCTAGGGGCTTCTCCAGGTAAATGGTACCTTATGGGCCATCCTGGCATCCAGCCCACTTACCTTCGACCTACTCAACTCCTCAAAACTGACTGATAGAGATCTTATCAGTAATAATCAGGATAAAGATAGTTCTGGGTTGGAAGATAGGCACCTCAGTGCTAAATTTGTTTATTATGGGTGTAGCCATGATCAAATCACCTCAGTTGAATGATCCTTGAGTTTCTTTCAGCTCCAAAACTTAGTACTCATTAAATATTTCCTGAGCAGTTTTATTTATCTCATTAATTTACTTAAAAAGGCCTTTCTTCATATCACAAAGTCCAACTTTATTGTAGTTTCTGAACTAATTATAATAAATTTTATGTTTGTGATGTTTGTGCAGTCCAAATTAATGAGGTTTAACTGCTAATTAAAATTCGTTAGAATTCTGTAAAGACTTTCCCTTCAAGAGTTCAGAATTGTTGATGAGATTTTCTCATTAGACTTCACAATGAGCATGGAAAATAAATGATCGACCATCGGTCCTGCAAGGGAAACCAGAGCTGTTTGCTTATTTTTTCTGTGGTAGGCATTGATGGAACAGCCTAAAGAACCTGGCCTTCCCCGTGTCTTGCAGGTGACTCACTCTCTTAAAGAGGTTCTTGTAATGATTTCAAACCCAACCGTAATGTAGCATTGAAGTTCAATTAGCAGATTCATTAGCTGGGTCTTGATCACACCTCTGACCATCACCTCTAATAGATTGTATTGAAGTTTTTAGTCTCTACAGTCATTTGTCCCTGTCTGTGATAAGGTTGTGAAGAAATCTATGCTCAATATCTCATGAGTGAGCTAAGCGGTATCTCTGCTTAGAACATGTACTGGAATTGGCACAGGGGGGATGTGACCCATTTAGAAGCCATTTGTGAAATCGCAATCTGGGAAGTTTGACTGAAATAGGTAAGGCAGGTGACAGTGCCTAGACTGGTAATACATAAGAGCAACTTAGAAGACTAGGTGAGTCTGGCTACAGAAATAGGAAGGCAGGGGGTTTCCTCCAGGTTAGAAAGGTGATTCTCCAGCAGATCCAGGGGGCAGGGAATCAAAGAATTCCATTAGGGTATACTTACCCCACAAGTGGCAGAAAGATCCAGCTGCAACAGAATCATCCAGGAAATTTGCAAAAGATGTAAGTCTGCAGACCCCTGGGGATAGAACCTAGGAATCTGCATGGTCAATAAGCACCTCTGATTCCTCTCAGAGGTCACCAAAGTTTGAGAACTATCCCAGAAATAAATTAGGAGCACCAAAGACATCAGAGTGTGTGGGAATGAAGTATTGAGATGCCATTCAGCTTATCTTTTTTTTTTTTTAGTTGTAGATGGACACAATATCTTTATTTTATTTATTTATTTTTATATGGTGCTGAGAACCGAACCCAGTGCCTCACGCATGCGAGGCAAGCGCTCTGTCACTGAGCCCCAGCCCCAGCCCTCAGCTTATCTTTATTGTTAGGATTTTTGTCCTCAGCAGCTGAGATCAGCTATTTGGGAGTGGGGGTCAAATGTGCAACAAGTAAGAAGAGAATGATTTTGGTATTTTGAGGTTTTGAGTTTTATTTTTTTTGGAGGGTGGGCACCAGGGTTAAACTCAGGGGCACTCAACCACTGAGCCACATCCCCAGACCTATTTTGTATTTTATTTAGAGACAAGGTCTTACTGAGTTGCTTAGCACCTCGCTGTTGCTGAGGCTGGCTTTGAACTCGCAATCTTCCTGCCTCAGCCTCCCGAGCCGAGCCACCAGGATTACAGACGTGAGCCACCACACCTGGCTGAGTTTTCTTGCTTGATGTGGTCTTATTGAATGTGTATTAGAGTTGACTGTAAAAATAATTTTTGTACTTTTTAACATAATCTAAGAATCGTGGATGAGCTTACGTTGATTTCTCCTACTCCTGAAAAGTTGCACATTCATAATTTTTTCTAGGGCATCTTACATTTTGAGAATCTGATAACCAGCATGGATCCTGATTTCCACAAATCCATGTGCATCAATGTATGGGGTTTCACATTTAATTTCTGGGGATTTTAGAGACCCATGATTTGTGGATTCCAAGTGAAGAACCTCTGATCTAAACCTACACCACCGGATCTGTGGCTGTTACTCAGTGGCCCTCCCTGCCATGCAGCACAGGGAGGCGGGAAGAGAATGGCTTGGTGGACACATGGAAGAACAAAGAACACCAGTTGGAGGAACCCAGTGGCTCGCCTAGCCTTGGCTCACACCTTGAAATCCATCAGAATTTCCACAAAAATATTTGCTTCCCCATGAGAGTAATAGAGATTACCTGTCTAGGGCAGCAAGTCCCCAGGTTCTCCCTCTTTACTCATTAAGGTCTGGTGCCATATCTAGCGAAAGAACCATAATTCAAAGCATGTTTGATTAATTTAATAGAATCACATGCTGATAATGACATGACGTTCCATATCAGGATGAGTCTCAATTTTTATATTTTGCCACAGTAAATGACAGTAATCTCTAGCATGTGAGTTTTGCAATCTAAGAGTTCATAGGGGAATGTGGAAGCAGTCCTGGGTTGGTTATGGGCTCATTATAAGTTAGTTTTTTAAAAAAAAACTATTCACGTTTGTTAAATTGATTCCCAAGTATTTTATTTTCTTTTATTTTTTGAGGCTATTGTGAATGGGATAGTTTTCCTAATTTCCCTTTCAGAGGGTTTATCACTGATGTATAGAAATGCAATTGATTTGTGGGTGTTGATTTTATATCCTGCTACTTTGCTGAAATCACTTATTAATTCTAAAAGTTTTCTGGTAGAATTTTTTGGATCCTCTAAGTATAGAATCATGTCGTCCGCAAATAATGACAGTTTGAGTTCTTCTTTTCCGATTCGTATCCCTTTAATTTCTTTTGTCTGTCTAATTGCTCTGGCTAGTGTTTCAGAGGTGAAAGACCTCTACAATGCAAACTACAAGAAACTGAAGAAAGAAATTGAAGAAGACCTTAAATGATGGAATAATCTCCCATGCTCCTGGATAGGCAGAATCAATATTGTTAAAATGGCCATACTTCCCAAAGCGCTATATAGACTCAATGCAATCCCAATTAAAATCCCAACGTCATTCCTTATAGAAATAGAAAAGGCAATCATGAAATTCATTTGGAAGAATTAGAGACCCAGAATAGCCAAAGCAGTCCTTAGCAAGAAGAGTGAAGCAGGAGGCATCACAATACCAGACCTCAGATTATACTACAAAGCTATAGTAACAAAAACAGTATGGTACTGGCACCTGTCTTGGTCTGGATCCCAGACTAATTTATCTAGGCAGATTCGTGAGGTGAATCACCAGCCTCACAACAGGATGGGTTTTATAAGCTTTAATATGAGATATAATAATAAGCAAGCAACAGTTATACTTTACAATATTGAGTATTGTATATAATGAATCAATAATATAGAAGAAAAGAAAGAAAGAGCAGCTCCAGCCCAATAAGCACTCACCAGTCAACACTGGATAACACAACACGGGTTTGCAAGTACACTCAAAGCATCATCATCCTCAAAATCCTTCTTCTTTACTCAAAACATCATCAACACCTTCAACACCTATCCTCAGGTAAAAGGAGGTAGGGTAAACACATAGGTGAGCGTCAGCTTTCCTCCTCACAAGTCAAATTCCTTCTTCTTGCTCAAAGCATCGGATTCCTTCTTCCCTGGTTGGATTTCTTCCTCTCCAGTTGGATTCCTTCTTCTCTTCTTTCTCCCCTTTGGAGGACTTAAAAAGGCACAGCAACCCCTCCCAATATGCAGTCCAGCGTTAAGCAACTGGCCTTAGGCTGTTTAATCTCTGTGAGGTGGGAACTGGCCAGGTTCCGAAACTCATAGGATCAAAGGTTGAAAGTTCTGAGGCACCAAGAGCTCGTTAGTGCACCAGATGGCCCCGAACAATAACCTTGAGAGCATTTTCTTCAAAGTCTCTCCGAATTCCTCACTAATGAGTCCTCCCCCCCTTCCTAAGACACTTAAGGACGGGCCCATATTATTAACTATCTATACAGCACCAAAATAGACATGTAGACCAATGGTATAGAATAGAAGACACAGAGACGAACCCACTTACATACAGTTACCTTACACTAGATAAAGAAGCCAAACATGTATACTGGAGAAAAGACAGCCTGTTCAACAAATGGTGCTGGGAAAACTGGAAATCCATATGCAGCAAAATGAAACTAAACCCCTATCTCTCACCATGCACAAAATTCAACTCAAAGTGGATCAAGGACCTGGGAATCAGACCAGAGTCCCAACGCCTAATAGAAGAAAAAATAGGCCCAAATCTTCATCATGTCAGATTAGGACCATACTTCCTTAACAAGACTCCTATAGCACAAGAGGTAAAATCAAGAATCAACAAATGGGATGGATTCAAACTAAAAAGCTTGTTCTCAGCAAAAGAAATGGTCAACAAAGTGAACAGAAAGCCGACATTCTGGGAACAAATCTTTGCCACACACGCATCCAATAGAGCACTCATCTCCAGGATATATACAGAACTCAAAAATCTTAACACCAAAAAAAAACTAACAACCCAATCAATAAATGGGCCAAGGAGCTGAACACAAACTTCACAGAAGAAGATATACAATCCATCAACAGACATATGAAAAATGTTCAACATCTCTAGCAATCAGAGAAATGCAAACCAAAACTACCCTAAGATTTCATCTCACGTCAGTCAGAATGGCAATTTTCAAGAACACAAACAACGTTAAGTGTTGGTGAGGTTATGGGGAAAAAGGCACGCTCATACATTGCTGGTGGAACTGAAAATTGGTACAACCAATCTGGAAAGCAGTATGGAGATTCCTTAGAAAACTTGGAATGGAACCACCATTTGAGCCTGCTATCCCACTCCTCAGTCTATACCCAGAAGACTTAAAAACAGCAAACTACAGTGACGCAGCCACTTCAATGTTTATAGCAGCTCAATTCACAATAGCTAAACTGTGGAACCAACCTAGATGCCCTTCAATAGATGAATGCATAAAGAAACTGTGGTATATATACACAATGGAACATTATTCAGCAATAAAAGAGAATAAAATTATGGCATTTGCAGGTAAATGGATGGAGTTGGAGAATATCATGCTAAGTGAAGTAAGCCAATCTCAGAAAACCAAATGCTGAATGTACTCATTGATAAGTGGATGCTGATCCATAATGTGGGGAAGAACATGGGAACAATGGTGAAACTCTGTTCACAGGGGTGTAAGGGGGGAGGGGGCATGGGGACAGTAAAGGTGGTGGAATATGATGGTCATCATAGCCCTAACTTTATGTATGACTACATGTATGTTGTGATTCTATACAACTTACAACTAGAGAATTGATATGTTATCCTCTATCTATGTACAATGAATCAAATTGCACCGTTATCATGTAAGCCTAAATAGAACAAATAAATAAATTAAATATGAAAAACAAAGAATCACTGAAAAAAAATAAATAAATAAAAATAAAAAAACTATTCACTGAGCCAAATGCAGTCACCCTTGCCTGTAATCCAGCAACCTAGGAAACTGAAACAGGAGGATCAAAATTTGAGGCCAGCCTCAGTATCGCATCAAGACCCTGTCTCAAAAAAAAAAAGAAAAGAAAGAAACAAAGAAAAGGGACTGAGGAATGTAGCTCAGTGGTAAAGTGAGATGCAATTCCCGTTACCAAAAACCAAAGCATAAAACCAACAGCAACAATGAAAGAAAACTTCTCACTCAAGTTAAAGGCCAGTCTCTGCAACTTAGTAAGACCCTGTCTCAAAATAAATAAGAAATTTTTTAAAAGGCTGGAAATGTGGCTCCATTGTAGAGCACTTCTGGGTTAAATCTCTAGTAGTCTTCCAACTCTAAAAATCTGTTTCCTTTGGAATAAAGAAAAGTTACATTTCCTGTAACAGAACTATCAAAGTCATCTAATAAGAATGCTAGACAGGGGCTGAGGTTGTGGCTCAGTGGCAGAATGCTTGCCTCGCACGTTTGAGGCACTGGGTTCGATCCTCAGCACCACATAAAAATAAGTAAAACAAAAATAAAGACACTATGTCCATGTATAACTAAAAAATATTTTTAAAAAAAAGAATGCTAGACAGGGGGCTGGGGTTGTAGCTCAGTGGTAGAGCGCTTGCCTCGCATGCATGAGGCCCTGGGTTCGATCCTTGGCACCACATACAAAGCAATAAAATAAAGACATTGTGTCCATCTATAACTAAAAAAATATTTAAAAAAAAGAATGCTAGACAGTATTCATCTAGCAAACATTCTTTACTTTTTCAAAATAGAATCATACTGTACTTAGTGTAATCAAATCTAATTTATTAATATATCTTAAATATCTATTTCAATAAATACCATCAATTTTATCATGTTTCCTGGGTGCTAGTGGTCTGTAATGTTTATCTACACACTTTATTTAACAATATGTCCATTAATGGATGCTTAGGATTATTCCATAATTAGATTTCATAACATCTTTCTCTGTGTTTGTAGCTATTAACATTGAGATTTTTGCTGCTGTTGTGGCTAATAAGGAAGACTGAAGAAACAGGCATTTTGTAGAGTCTAATTTTCTTGCATCAAAGCAAATTCCCAGGGCTGAGGATGTAGTTTACTGTTAGAGCAATTAGCTAGATTGAATAAAGTCCTGGGTTCAATGCCAGCACTATGGGAAAAAAGCAAATTCTTCAGAGTCAAGGGTGTTTTAATAATTTTCACTTTTCATGTTGTTTCTGGAAAAGAAAAATAAACACACACACACACCTATATAGCCAATGCCTACTCCTCCACCAAAGGTAATCAACCTCAGTCTCTGAAATTTCAAAAGGAATAAAACTGAAAATTCCACTGGAATCATTTGTAATTAGACATTTAACAGTTCCTACAGCAAGTTATAATTTGGCCTTCCAAAGTAGTATTTTTAAGAAAAGAACATTTTAATTGATATATTCTTGTTAAGCATATTTTATCAGATGTTAAGGTTTTAGAATCTAGATGTCATATCAAAGTGTGCCAGACTAAGAATAAGAATGTGATTCCTTTTGTCTTCTAAGTAGCTAAACTAGGGCACACACTGGCTATGTCTATATGGTGGATCTCTGGAAGTAAAGAGAAAACTTCATTAGCTATAGATTAGAATCATGTTTGGGTGAAACAAAAATATCATGTTTGTTATTTGTGTGCAAATTCTGTAGAGCCTGCCACTCAAAGTGTGGTACATGGACCAGGCATCAGTATCACCTAGGAGCTTGTTAGATTAAGTGGAACCGTGGGTCCCACTTTACACCTCTGAATCATGATCTTCAGTTTAACAGGATCCCCAGGTGATTCTTATACACATTTAAAGTTTGAGAAGTGCTGTTGTTGAGGATACCAAATAATTCAGGTTAACCAAATATATACACAACCTCCATCCACTTCTCCCCACTAGATAAGTAACCTTTATTTCTAAGGAAATGATGATTTGTGATGTACATGTTTGTAAAGTGATTTAAAATATGAAGACTGGATGTACATGTTCAATCAAATTGACTAAGTGAATCTTATTTATCACTTTATTTTTATAGTAGGGTGTTTGGTGAGCATCTCCATTCATTCCTTTCTTCTTTTTAATATCCAGTGTCTGGGATGATAGTGATCTTAAAGGCTTTAGAGCCCCTTCCCAGCACTAGCCATTCAATAGAACATAGATGTTCCTCTGTTTATGATGGGGTCATGTTCAGATAAACCCATCGTAAGTTGAAAATATAATGAGTTGAAAGTGCACTTACTATCCCTAACCTGCTGAACATCCTAGCTTCACCACACATCACATGTCGAGTATCAATTGTTGACCCTCCTGATCACATGGGCTGACTGCTACTGCCCAGCATCACAAGAGATAGTGTAGTACTGCCTAACACTAGTCCACACAAAGATCAAAATTCAAACTTTGAAGTCATATCACTTTTGCTCCATTATGAAGTTGCAAAACAGTAAGTCCCACTATCATAAGTTGGGAACCATCTGTATTCATAAACACCTACTTAAGTGCCAGGAATTTTACTAGGGAGGAGAGGAAAGCCTGTCATGTGTCAATAACTATGAAGACATGAGTGTCCTGGATAAGAGAGGGATCTATTTTGTATGAGGGAGCCAGGAAAGCAAAACCTCAGAGGACATTTGTGCTGAACCCTGGTGGATAAGTCGGCTGTCCCCCAGGGGAACCAGGAGGAAACATGTCAATAACTGCAAGAATGAATATAAAAATGCAAAAGGAGATGGTCCTGTTAATAAATTCTCTCTTTTCTTGTTAGGAAGGGAGCCAGGGGAAGATTATAATCAGAGGAATGACATAAGAGTTGTATTTGAAGAAGATAATCTTGGTAGTTCTGTGGAAATAGAACAAGGTGAAGTCAGAGACAGGGAGACCTGCTAGGAGGTTTTTGCAACAGTCTGAGTGACAGAGGAGCTTGAAGTGAGGCGGTGGATGTGGCAATAGTAGGGGCCGAATTCTAGAAGCTTAAATAGACAGGAAGAACTGGAACAGGGAGAGTGAAAAGATAAAGACTTTGAAGATTTTGCTTAGGATAAGTCATTGGTTGTATGTTATTCAATTACAATGGAAAATGAGGCATTTTCCTACCTTTTTCTACTTTTCTTCTTTTGTGATTACTCCTTGTTTAGAGCTCCTATTCCATGTAAGATCATACAGAAACACAGACTCTTCACCCAGTTTTCCCCAATGTTAACATCTTGGGGTAATGTTATCATAAAATAAGCCCTTCTGAAAGTTTTTTAATTTACACATAATTTTCAGTGAAAACGTCTGTGTCCTTTCATGCTGAGTTCTATAGTAGCCATTTCTGGGACCTCAGCTCCCCATAAGCTGACCCCTACACACATACCCCTAGTGGCTCTCAAGGTCTGGTCCCTGTCCTCATGTTCCGCTGATCAAGCAGATCTTGACCCTATTGGGGAAAATCATATCCCTGTAGTCACTAGATACATGGTCTCTCCCTGGTTACCCCCAACCCACATGCTGATGCCTCCTAGAGTCACCCTCACGGGTCTTACTGTAGGGACTCTAGGTTCAGCAGTGCTCATTTTCATATTATTAAATATGTGGCATGCCCAGGGTTTAGGTCTGGCTCCAGTTCTCCCAGATGACTGACAGGGTCTCAGTTCCACTTTTCTGGGAAATGTATTCCTATAATAGTTAGGACTTTGGTATGCGAGTGACAGATGCACAGACAAAATTAATTTGAGAAGCACGAATGAACTAACTCAATGAGCTGAGAACTCCAGGGATAAACCTGCCTTCAGGGATTGCTGGAACTCAAACAGTTTGACCAGGATTCATTCTCTCTCCTCCCTCTCTCTCATTCTCTCGCTCCCTCTCACTCCCTCTCTACCCACTTTTACCTGTTTGTCGACTTCATGCTTTGCATGGTGTGGTTTATGTGGCCATTGTGGGATCTCAAGTCTTATTCTCACAGTTCAAAGTGATATGTAAGGAGCAAGACGTGCTTTTCCATCATTAATGCAAAACCCTGCTGGGAAGGGCCCTGTTTAGTCTGAGTTACATCCCATGCCAATCCCATGGACCAGCCACTTGTTTAGGAAAATGAAGTGTACAATGAACTGACCCCAAGCTACTTCTCATTTGATGGTCCTGGGATTAGGGAGTCAAGCTGGTAGTTTTAACAGAACCAAATGGAAATGGAAGAGTGAATCTTCCAAAGGAAGGGGTAAAGCTGGGCTGGGCTGGACAAAACAGCTAATGTCCATTCCAGTTCTGGTTGGGCCTGGCATCTGCTCCTGCAGCAAGAAGAAGGGGAGTGTCCTATGGTACCTTGTGGGACTTATGGTCAGTGTCAACAGAAAAAAGCAGAGATGGCTGCAAGCAGAGAGAGGTTTACAACTTGGAGTTGGAATGTAAGGAGGTCAGACCTAACAGCCTTCATTATCTATGTGAAAGAGTAAAACGACCTGCTAAAAGAGAGGAGGGCAGAGTGGGAGCCTGAGGAGCTAGCTGAGGGTTTGCAGAATGAGAAATGTAGTTGACCAGGAACAACAAAAAGAACTGTGAAGGGATATTGAGGACCCTAGGAAGGTCGAAGACTGTGTCAGACTGGACTCTCTGGAGAAGGAGGAGCAGAGATGCATATATGATGTTATCTATACACGTTTGTACATGCACACACACACATTATGTATGCACACACAGAGGTCTATTTCAAGGAATTGATTTACCCAGTGATGGCACCTGGAAAGTTTGAAATCTGTAGGGCAGGCCTATCACCTGGACACTCTCGGGCAGGAGCTGATGCTGCAGTCTTTCTTCCCTAGGAACGCCTCAGTTTGGCCTTGAAGGCCTTCCCATAGATTGAATGAGGCCACCTATGTTATCAAGATTGTCTCTTCTACCTAAAGTCAGTTGATCATGGCTGCCAGTCCCATCAACAAAACACCCCCACCACAATGCCGACATCAGATTTGGATTGAGTAGCTGGGTACTGTAGCTTATCCACATTGACACGTTAAACTTAGCATCAGAGACCATAAACCGTCCTGTGAGCCAACCTGCATGATATTTGATGATATCTTTCCTCTTTGGCTCAGCAGAGATAAGTTTTTGACAGCAAAGAGAAGAGAAGGTGGGCTGTTTATTTGATTGAAGGTGGAGGGTGTTCAGGGCAGGGACCCTGGAGTCTAAAGGAGAGACACTGAAGCTACTGTTAAGAGGATGGTCAGACGGTGTCCCTGGAGGTCACAGTGGGACTGAGAAGTTAGTTCCCCAAGTGTAAAGTGGTGCTAATCAGAGTATCAACCACATAGGTTAAAATGAATAATGCATGAAAAATACTTACATTGGGTACTGTACTAAGTACCACCTTAGTTTTAAATTATCATTGTTGTGGTCTCCTGTAACTGTCAAGGAAATGATGGTTTCCATGAAGTCAAAGAGTAGATTTAGTGGGAGTCAGAGATTGAGGTAAGTGTGGTATATTGGAGTCTATTTATTTATTCAACCAATAGTTGTTTCATAAGCATCAATTATGACTTGAGCACTGTTTTAGGTGCAGGAGATACAGCAGTGAACAGGCAAGCCTCTGCCCTCCTGGAGCTGGAGTTCTATTAGAGGGAGGAGGTGGGAGCTAAGGAGCAAACAGTGTTGATGTCAGCAAAGAAAACAAGCAGCTGGTCCAGTAGGGAGAGTGTTATGAAGAAAAGAAAACCACCAAGGATGGGGCCAGGCAGAGCTGGGGAAGGATCATAATTTCATAAGGGAAAACTTTTCTGAGAAATAGGAATCAGAAGAAATGAAAGTCATGAAGATATTAGGAAGAGAGTGCTCCAAGGAAAGAAGGGGGTGTGTGCAAAGGCCCTGAGGCCACAGCCCATTCCTCCCACAGTATGGAGGAAGGGGTGGGAGATGAACTTGGTTAGATGGCAAGGGACCAAGTTAGGTATAGAAGATCTTCATGAGTTCTCTGGAGTTCACTCTGAATGAAGTGAAAAGCCAGTGGAGAATTTTGAAAAGAGCAGTGACATGATCTGTCTTACCTTTTATAAGAGTCACTTTGGAGTCTGTGTGAAGGATGGGTAGTAGGGGGATGAAGGCAGAAGAAGGAGGTCGGATAGGGACCTATTACCATAATCCAGGCAAAGAGAACCTGTGATTTGAGAGCAGTGTTGTGTGTTAGTAGGCCGGGATTTGGCCATGGGTATGCATTACTGAGGTGGATTGCTGGCAAAGATCAAGCTCATCCATGACCCTACAACAGTATTTCTGTACTTCTTGTAGATACTGTCTACACTGACATGGAACTTGTTCAAAATAGGGGTAGGATGGGGAGGGGTGGGGAGAAGGACTATGATCCAGGTTCCCAGGACCTTTAGGAGTGAGAGGGGATGATTAAGAAGGTGGTGAAGGACAATGTCAAAGGCAGATAAAGAGTAGGTTCAGGTGGGTCTCAGGTAGGTTCTTGCGGCTTCTGCCTCAGGGCCTTTGCACATACTGCTTTCGTCCCTGAAATTATACTTCCTCATAGCCCTGGGATTTGATCTCTTCCAGCCTCCCTCAGGTTTCTATTTAAATAGTTTGGAGACTGTTGGTCAGGAAGAAGCACATGTAGCAACAGAGTCCTCTACACTTCTGACACCTGGAACATGGTGACAGAGTACCCTCCACATGGAAGGAAGCAGTATCTTCAGGAAAGACACAGATGTGGCTTAAGGCCAGCAGGTGAAGTGACTGTCCCATGAAAGTATAAGAACACTGGGAACTTTATTGACCCTGGGCCAAGAGTTTCAGTGGGCACAAGGGGGACTGACTAAGGGAATCGGTAGAGGAGGCACAAACCCAGGGTGAGGAGGTGAGGAGAGGATCACAGGGAACAGGGGCTGGACGGGCTGAGGATGCCGAGGCAGGATCTGCTGAACTTAGATATCCTGAAAAGATGGAGGCTGGCGGTGTGTGTAGCCGGTGTACTTCCTGGGACCCCAGTGGAACATAAGTGTCCACAAGAGGTGGAAGTGGGTGTTGTCGGAGGTGATGCATGGAGTGACAGGAGCCTCAGTAGCTCTTAGAATTCTTAATCCTTGAATGTGCCGTAGCCTGGAAGGGCTTGGGGGTCTCAAACCGAGTGGCACTGGCAGAGAGGGCACAGGGCCCAAAGGTCTTCATCCTTACTAGTAACATTCTGCCTACTACCACAGTTCCAAATCCCACTCTCTTTCCGTCATCAGCCTCTTTGCCCTTTTATAGAGAAGTGAGTTCACTCTCATTGAAGCATCTAAGCACTCAAGTGGACAGCTGCTTAGAAGAGATGTGGAGGGTGGAAGCTTGGCTGTGTCTTGGGGGCTGAACTTAATGACCTTTATTTTCCACTTAAACTTGAGCATGCTAAATATTGCCTCAGCATTTGCCTCCCCCCAGGAGAGAATGCAGGTAGGTCTCAGGTGGGTAAATTGTTTATGGAATGCAAAGCTTGTGGGGCTATAAAAATGGTTTTAACATATGGAAAGTGTATTAAAAATGAATTGAGTTCGGCAACTTCCACAGCCTCTGCCTAGGAAATGTCACTTACATTTAAATCTACGTTGAAGGATCTGGGTTGATTCTTTGCTGTTAGGGCGACGCTTCTGATGCCGCTGTCTGTTAACCTTTTGAGTGCAGGTTTGGCATGGCTGATTATAAATCAGTGTTTTCAATGAGTGGAGGGAAAGCACAATGCCACTTCTGTGGTTTCTCACTTAGCTGAAAGGGTGAGGGTCAAGGCTTGTGTCAGACAGACTGCAGGCTAAAGGCTGTAGCCAGACGGCAGAGTGGTAGAGTGATCCCCTCTGCCCACACTATAGGCATTGGCTAAACTGGGCTCCGTGGAGAGGAATCCATTTCTCCAGCACACTGGCTTTTTATGGTGATGGTATGAAGAACATTTTCCCAAGCATTCATGGTGCAGGCAGATTCCAACCCCAGAATTCAGGATTACATCTGCACTTAGGGTTAGTTAAGAAATAGAGAGGCAGGGGTGTGTCCACTGTCCAGAGAGCTGGATCCCCATAATGCCATGTGGCTTAGGTCTCTTCTTGAGCATCTGTGCTCCCTCTCTTGAAAATAACAGCACACATTGTCCTGAATTTCCCCAATCATTCTATGTCTTTCTTTGAGGAAGGCAAACAGATAAGACATAGTAGTCCCTTGATAGAGGTGCCACATGGTGACTAGAGCATACCTGGGAGGGTAACTATTAGCTGAGGTCTGCGTCTCAGCTGTTAGGTTTAAAATTCTGATTTGAATCACCTGATGTGAATGGGCAGGTACCTAGGCAAATTATCCTGACTCCTAAGGGACCAATGTATAAAACAGGAATGCCAGCCGGTTATTTCAGTGAGAGAGAAAAAACAATCCCCTGAACCAGGTGCATATATTCTCTGATCAGTGCATTTTAAACCTGATGGCCGGTTTATATGAGAACCCAAATTAAAACCAGAAGTTCATTTAGTTCAACTCCCAAGACAAATCCAATCCTCCATCCTCTACTTCCCTTCTAAGTAGCTGTCCATGTCAGTGCTCACATACCTCCAGTGACAGCAAACTCACTTCTCCACAGATCACAAGAGCAAAGAGGCTGGCACTGAAAACAGAACGCTCAGGATTCTGCAGTGTGATGGCATGACAAATGTGTCTAGTATGGATCATGAGGTAGTGCAGGCTGAATGAGGTAGGGGATCTTTCTTGTGATAGGGTCACAAACTGGTGAAAGTGCCCGCTGTGAGGCAGGATACCATGGTTACTCTCACAGGGGTGGTGGGAGGGAACCGCCACAAGTCCTAGTCTCTCTCAATCTCTCCTTGCAGGGTCTCTCACACTGATTGTGTTAGTCAGCTTTCTGTTACTGTAACAAAATAACCTGAGGTAATCAACTTTAAAAGAGATAAGCTTTATTTTGTCTCATTCTTTCAGAGATTTCAGTCCCTGGCCCTGATGCTTTTGTCTGTGGCAGCAGATGTGGAACAGAGCCACTCACTTTGTGGCATACAAGAAATAAGAGTGAAAGGAAGGGGTGTGGGTCCAGTATATCCTTCAAGGTCATGCCCCAATGACCTAAACTTCCCACTGGGCCCAGCTTCCACCACCATGGTGACCAAGTCTTTAACACATGGCCTTTTGGGAACATTTAAGATCCAAAGTCTAGCACTGTCCATCACCCAGTTGGGGGCTGTGTCCTTTCTTTGGACAGTTTTGTGTCGGGCCTTCAACAAGCTGTGGCCTCTGTGCTGTCTTTGTACGTGGCTTTCTCAGGTCACTCTTCTTGGTTTATGACTTGTAAGCTCCATGGAGAAATTTTACTGCTCCATTTTCAAATTTGCCAGGAAGGGTAAACACAAGAGGGGAGGCCCCCTACTGTCAAGCCGCTCTCCCATCTGAGGGAAGGTCGCATTTTGCATTTGATGCTGGGTCAGCTGGGTTGCATGGATTTATGTTTGTTTTCCCTTCATCTTGCGGCCATTTCCCATAGTGGCCTTGTGGTTTGTCTGTGGTCTGCTTCTCTACCGCTCTGTGGACACGGTGAGCATAGGACTACCTTGGAGTCACTACCGTATTCCCAGCATCTGCGCAAGGGAGGTGCAGGCAGGCAGAATAAGGACATGTTGGGGAAGGAGGACTAAACGGGTACTTGATTCCAGGTCCACCTGGCCCTCCCAACTGGACCTCTACCGACCTCAATTTGGTGAGGTGGAGGGGGCCAGGGAATCTGAGATGATCTGAGCCAAAATGAAAATCTAGTGAGAACTCAGGGCATGTTCTGAGGCGCTTGCGTCCCTACCTCTTCTTGAAGGACCAGCCTGACCTAGTGGGGACTGGAGCTGGTGACGCAGAGAGACCAGAAGGTGGAAGGCTTTCTCTGGCACCCTTGGAGTCAACCTTGATGAACAATTTGTCCCATTTTTAACATCTTTGAAGATACTATCTTGGAGCCAGATGAATCAGACACAATTTCTACTTCATCATTATTTTTCCTTGATCATTTTTACTGCATCCATTTACAATGTCACATTTAAAGGTAACACCATTTACTTGGTAGCAGCCACCTGCATTTTAGGCCCTGATATCTAAGAGAAAATACATTGGCTCAGTGGTTGCCTTTGTGTAGTCCCTAGCCCCCAGGATTTGATTACATGTCTCCAGTGCAGTCTCCCAATTTGCTAGCTATTAATAGCTCATTGAAAACCGAGGTATGAATTCTGCATACTCTATTCTGTGCATAACCCACAAAATTTTAACTTCGGTGCCTCCAGTATTGTATATCAGGTATACCTTCGATATAGGGATACACAAGTTCTAGAAATTATGCTGTGTTTGTTGTATTAGCAAGTGGAATTATTTCCTCTAAATCTTTTTAAGAGGCATTAAAATCATATCTTGTTCCAAATCAAATGGAAATACTTACTACTGAAGAATTTTGTACCTTCCTCAATAATTAATGAAAGCAAGCAGGATTTGTAGACAAAGCAATTGTCATGATGCATTTAAAAATGTGTTTTTTGAGCAGTTGTGTTTATCACACACTTTCATTTTCTTAATATCACAAAATCCCCTGGCAGAATAAAAGGTAGGGTGGCTAAGGAACTTCTCAACATATTATTAAGACCATTTTCAAATACACAGAAAATCCCAAGTAATCCTACCATGAGTACCTATGTACTCACCACCTACATTTTATAGTTAATCTTTTGCTGTTTGATTTACAGCTGCCCATGTATCCAGCCCTCTCTCCATCTTACTTTTGATGACTTTTCAATTAAATTATGAAAATCAGTACACTTCACTTGACCACCAAACAGTTCAGCATGCTGATCATTAACTAGAATGCAATACGTTTTTAAGGTAAGACTTATGTACAGCAACATACACAGATTTTAAGTTTTCCATTGAGTTTGAAACAATGCATACTCTTGTGTAAGGTCTAATCCCCAACCAAGTTACGGACTTTATTTTTCACCCAGAATGCTGATGCTAACTCCTCTTCCAGTCACTTCCCACCCTGCCCACACACATACACACAAGCAACCGGTATTCTGAGGCTTCTCAACATGGACAATTTAACCTATTCTAGAACTTTGTAGAGTTCTAGAATCATCTATTGTGTACTAGTTGGGAAAGTACATACAGCATATACTATTTTGCATGAACCTCATTTAATCAGCATATTTTGAGATACGTCCTTGTGTGTGCTGTTTCAGCAATCAGCACCCACCTCCGTGCTCAGTGAGATTCCAGTGCATGGATATACTACTTTTTTTATTTTTTTATTTTTGTAATCCTTTCACTTATCAACAGTCACCTGGGTGTTTCCATTTTGAAGTTATTGTAAACACAACCTCTGTGTATATTCTTATACAAGTCTTTCTAGGCTTACTTTGTACAAAATAAGCCTTCTACTTACTTTTGAAATCCCTGAAATTTAATGTACTCAATATTTATCTCCATGGCACAAAACTTACATGATGTATTGGGTTTTACAGTGTGCCAGACACTTTCCTCCTCATCTGTTCTCATATAAACTCCATAAATACCTGGTAAGGAGTCAAATGTCATCCACAAAATGGGAGCTGAGAAGTTAAGGTACTGGCTAGTTAATTGCTAGAGCTAAACTAGAACCTAGGTGTATTAGTCAGCTTTTTTGCGGCCGTGACTAAAGAACTCAACCAGCACAATCATAGAGGAGGAAGAGCTTATTTGAGGGCTCACTGTTTCAGAGGTCTTAGTCCATAGAAGGCCAGCTCCATTCCTCAGGGCTCAAGGTGAGGCTGAACATCATGGTGGGAGAGGGTGACAGAAGGGAGCAGCTCACATCACAGTGATCAGGAAACATAGAGAGAGTCTCCACTCTCCAGATACAAAATATATATATACTCCAAAGCCATGCCCCCAATTCCCACCTCCAGCCACACCCTACCACTTCAGTTAATCCCACCAGGGAGTAACTCACTGATTAGGCTGAGGTTATAACCCAATCATTTCTCCTCCAAACTTTCTTGCATTGTCTCACATGAGCTTTCAGGGGACACCTCACATCCAAACCATAACACTAAGTTTCTTGATTCCTAGTCTCAGGCTCTTTCAAGGGCTCTCCCAGGGCCAGACTAAAGTCGTTCCTGTTTTCCATCCTACCTTTCCCCTAAACACTTGCTCTGTACCATAGTTATGGCCTTTAAGAAATTCTTTTTTTACTTTGGAAAACCAGAAAACTAATGGCTATTACAATTTAAGCTCCTAGTCATCAGAACTGCAGAACTTTTTCCCTTTCACTTCACTTTTTCTTAAGCATAAGAAAAAGTACATAGGGCTGGGGCTGTAGCTCAGTGGTAACTCGCTTGCCTGGCATGTATGAGGCACTGGGTTTGATCTTCAGCACCACATAAGAGATAAATAAAACAAAAGTATTGTGTCCATCTATAACTAAAAATTGAAAATTAAAAAAGAAAAAAGTATGTATGGAGTAGAGGCTGTGAAGGGGTAGGTGTTGAGAAATGACCTCAGCCAATTCAAGTTGATGACGCTGAGTTACTCCCGATTCCAGAAGTCAGGCATGAGGTCCCTAAGTATCTGTCTCTATCATCACTCCACCAGCTGCTCTGTGATCATGGAAACCTTCTTCCTGATTCTGCAACACATAGGAACAGTTGTTTGCAAGGAGATGTGAGTGCTACACCTGAAACACTCACCCAACCTATTGTGCAAACTCAAAGAGCCCCCATCTGTGTTTGAGCACTGTATGTCATTTCTTTTGACACTGATCTGATAGCAAGAGGAGATAGCTTCCTATTCAGGACAGAGTCCTCTAGGAAGTGGGACAGAGGACTGAATGAAGTTCTGGATCCCAGTCCTCCTCTGAAAGTGTTCATTTGTCAGTCTAACCCTTTTCATGCAATCCTTGAGGTTTCTAGCCAGCCCATTCAGCTCTCATATTCCTCATTTCACCATTGAAAAAGACTTCTAATATTCCTCTATACTAATTAATGAATTTTCTGGTGCAGATTCAGATACGGGAAGTATGATACCACCTTTAGGAACATGAACTCCAGTTGGGTCTTCCTTTTTTCTTTATACTAAGGATTGATCCCAGAAGCATTTTGCCTCTGAGCTCCATACTGAGGCCTTTTTAAAATTTCATTGGAGACAGGGTCACTCTGAGTTTCCAAGGCTGGGCTCCAACTTTCTATCTTCCTGCTCCCAACCTCGCAAGTAGATGGGATTACACCGGATAAGCCGCTGCTCTTGGCCCAATTAAATCTTCCAAATGCTCACTAACACTCCTCTCCTCAGATTGCTTCTCAGGACACTTAACATATTATCTAGTCATTGTTGGAGTGGCCTACCTGTTGGAGTATTTCAATGTAAGATAGATCACATTAGGAAGGTACACAAGACCACCCCTCCCAGGATCCTTGGGATTTCCTCAGGGATCTGCACTTCCATGGGTATCTTGACTTTTCAGTTTCAGGAAATCCTTTGAATGAGTCTGATTTTCTGCCTCCAACCTTAGTGTGGTCAGAACTCCAGCCTAGGTCTTTATCTCCCTCCTCTCCTCTTAATCCTCATTGATAGCAAAACAGCAAGTTGGCAGATCAAGTTGTGGAAGGGGGATTTTTCCAATGCACGTGTCTAGTGTTTAAAGGCAGCTCCAGCTGTGGCTCTTGGCTCTTAGAAGTCACTTTCATTAGTGCAGAGATCCATTTCACTCAGGACGAATGGTATAGAAACTGAGCAGTGGCATACAGCTTCGAGTGACTTCAGGCTATTAAAATGTTACTCATTTTGTAAGTATTGCTATTAATTAAGTTTATAGTCTCGCTATTAGTTCCTGGCTCTGCTATTGTTATTAATTATGTTGATATAAATTTATTGTGGTAGCTGGTTCCTCAGGGAATTTTTTAAATTGTATATTAAAATTAGAAATAATAAATATTTAAATTTCCATATCAATATTTTAGGAGTTTGGGGGTTTTGTTTCCAGCATATTGTACATTGGATAGGTTGTGTGATACTTGAGGAGTTGGGCTTTCCATGGCATTTCTTTTCCTTATTATAATGCTACCCTTATGGTTTGCAGCAGAAATTTCTATCATGTATTTAACCATGTGGTTTACTATTTAAAGGTTTAACCTATTCAGTGATAACTTGTGGTTAATTCCAATCATTAAAGTAATGTCTTTGCTACAGTGAGAATACAGAATTGGAAAAAAAGAAAAAGACTGGTATGAAACTTCGTATGCAGTGGAGCTCATATAATGTTGGTCAGACATGGATGTCAACATGTCCGTGTGCATCAGATGAAGATTCACCCCCGACCCATGCTTTATTTTTTTAAAAATAATCCCCTGTCTCCTAATCCAGCTCTCCAGGTCATGTGTGCTAGCTGGACCCACAGGTGATTAGGGTACATTTGGGTTCTGTGACCTGTGATTTGGTCATTTCCTTTCTTTGCTCTTATTCTAAGAAGAGCACAAAAATACCTGTTATTCTCTGACTTAGAGAAAACAACTATTTGCATTTGAAGGTATTTCCTTCTAGATTCCTTTCTAAACATATCTATCCAACATAATTGCGCTCACAGTTTTATGGTTTGATTGTACTCTTTAGCATTTTATTTAACTGATCTTTATTATCAGACATTAAAGTTGTTTGCAATTTTTGTTCTTGTAAATAATATAGTGGGTTGGATAGCTCTTTAGATAAACATTGAGAGCATCTCTAATTATCTTCTATGATGCCTGGAAATGAAATTTTCATGCCTGGAGGCATGAGCATTGTTACAGTTTTTTCACACATAGGGAAAAATGGCTTTCTAGGAGATGGTACCAATTTGCAGTCCACTAAAAGCATTTCTGAGAGCCCGACTCATTGCAGCAGACCATTTAATATATCTAATAAGATAATAATGCTAATTTGCTAATTTTACAGTTTTTGAATTTAGAAACTTTATGGGCAAAATATGCTGGAATATCAGAGTATGACCTATTTTGTTTTGTGGTTGTTGGGAGGAAAACCTTTTTCTTCTTATAACTTGGATCCAGTGGCGGGGAGACTGAAAATGAACTGAAAACAGATCTACAGGGAAAAAGAATTTTATTTACATATACATGGGAGAGATGCTGAGGAATAAGTAACTCCTGGGGTAGCCAGAAACAAAGGGTTACATTCAAACTAAACTAAGGTGGAGAAGGACTCATTCAGGCTTGGATGAAAAGGGAAATTTTTGTTGGGCTTTTGGATGTTAATGATAATGGATAACATGTCTCCATGGTAGCTGAATTTGTAGGAAACTCCCTTGAATGGGGGTTCCATTAGTCCCTTTTCTGCTTAAAACAGAATACCGTAGTCATGGAGGGTGGCACATGCCTATACTTCCAACTATCTGAGAGGGTGAGACAGGGGATCACAAGCTCCAGGTCAGCTTGAATGAATTAGCAAGAATCTATGTAAAAATTAAAAAATACAAAGGGTTGGAGATGTAGCTCAGTGGTAGAACACTCTTGGGTTTAATCCTTAGTACTGTAAACAAACAAACAAAACCACAATAATAATAATAATAAGTTAAAAACAGAATACCACAGATGGGTAACTTATAAACAATAAAAATTTATTTGACTCATGGTTCTGAAAGCCAAAAAGTCCAAGAACATGAATCCAGCATCTAGAAGGGACTAAATACTGTGTCAAGTATTTAGTCAACAGGAAACAAGAACTCTTGAGACAGAGGTGGGATGGTTAGTTTAATTCCTATTCTAACAAAACATCTGAGGCTGAGAACTTTATAAAGAAAAAGGTTTATTTAGTTCACAATTTGGGAGGCTAAAAGACTAAGATTGGGCAGTTCCATGGGTTCAGCCTCTCGTGAGGACCCCTTGGCTGCATCACTAGATGGTGGAAAAGAAGAAAGGGAACCAGATACATGAAGAAGGGGCCAAGCAGGTGGGGTGGACTCAGTATAGCAACGTACTGTCACAACACTAGCTTACTGCATAGGACCAGCATCCCTTCCGAGGGCAGTGCCCACAGTGACCAAAACACCTGATTACCTCTCATAAGGCACCCACTTGAAGTTTTTGCCAACTCTTAATACTACCCCATTGAGGACCAAACCTTTAGCACATGAACACTTGGGGGATACACTTAAACCATAGCAGAGCCAAACTTATAACAAGCCACTCTCTTGATAACTTACCTGTTCCCACAATGATGTCATCAGTCCATCCTTGAGGGCAGAGCCCCACGCTCCTGTTAGAGGTCTCGCCTCTCAATATCATAATGGCAGCTAAATTCCAACCTGAGTTTTGGAGGGGTCATTCAAACCATAGCAGGGGTGAATGGCAGCTATATTAGGAGGACTTTCTCCTATAGGAGTTTCCCTTTATAAGGGAAGTTTAGATGAGGTTCCTTACTATAGTTTTTGCAGCTCAAATATTTCACTTCTAAATAAACATTATACAAACTGCAAGGGTCTGAGTGGGTCCCTACACTATTTTATTTTATTTTATTTTATTTTATTTTGAGGGGGTACTGGGGATTGAACTCAGGGACACTCGACCACATTCCCAGCCCTATTTTGTATTATGTTTAGAGACAGGGTCTCATTGAGTTGCTTAGCACCTCAGTGTTGCTGAAGCTGGCTTTGAACTCACAATCCTCCTGCCTCAGCCTCCTGAGCCACTGAGGTTACAGACTTGTACCACTGTGCCTGGCTCTATTTTATTTTTAGTATCACAAATAAATATGTTCAATGATGAATACCCTTTCCATCTTAAATTATGCTGGTGATCAGTAATAATGACTGTTTTGTTTTGGGGTTTTTTTGTCCATTTTTAACAGATAAATTACCAATAAGGAATGATATAGGAGGACAAAAGAAGAAAGAAAGAAATGTTACAGGATAATTTTTGTAATAGATATGAATATATTTGCTTGGAACCAGCAACTCCTTTGGGAGATAAATTAGGGAAAAACAGACACTATTGTACGGGGCGGTGAATAGTGGTTGTGCATTTCAATTTTTAACATATCCGTCAACACCAAGTTCCTTTATTTCAGCTTGCAGTCATGGGAAATGTTTGAAATTTCTCATTGCACTCTTTGTGATAAATAGTCATAAACATAAGGAATGAAAAATTATCCTTCTTGTTTTGGTAATCCCCTAGGATATCGTGGTTTTATAGATATCACTCAGGAAAGTCTTCAGTTCCTTGAATCTTGACCTTGGTAGCCACCCTGGGTTTGAACATCCCCCAGCAGCTTGGCAGATAAAGCAGCCAAGTTGGTGACCTTGTCACGGTGGGGAGTCGGGACAAGGGAGGAAATGGTAACAGGCTCCAAACAAAGGCTCATTGTATAGGACAGTACCATTCCCTGTGGGTCCTCCACTGCAGCCCTGTTGCAATTACTCACTGCCTTCCAACTCTTCCCAGAGCCTTTTGCTATTCATAAAGGCATAGGTGACTTGGGTGAGAGGATATTTCCATTTCAACCAGGTAAACTCTCTCCACTTCCTTCAAGTTCAAGATGAAGATTAAATGCAAAGTTGGCAGTGAACCTCCTGTTCTTTCAATTGGAGGAAGGAAGCATTTAAACATTTCCTACGTTCTCTGTAGAAAGCACCTCCCTTCTCTACCTTTATAACCCTGGTACCTGGTGTCACTGATGCAGCTATTCCATCTGGGACAAAGCGACTTTTAACTTATGGAGCTATGAGGACGCTGTAAAAGGAATACAATTCACTCTGTCAGAGAAATCAGCCTGGGAGCTCCAGGACCAGAAATCCTACTCTCCAGAGGTTTGTTCGAGCTTTCCTTTGAATTTTATTCCTCAATATTTTTGTTGGCCCGAATCAGTGACTCTAATTATATGTAGAAGATAGAACAGCAGATATATTTAGCAAGTTAGAAAAGTCCCTGCAGTCTACTCTAGGAACAGCTAAACATACGGAGCCAAGCTGAGACCCTGAAGCCTGTTTATTCCCTGAGAAACATGGACGACTGGAGACTCCGAGGGCAAGGGAACAGGACAGAGCTGGAATGCCAGGCAAGGACGGTCATCAACAGCACCTCCAGGAGAAGTCCCAGTCTTGTCCCACACTTTCATTGTCCATTTATTTAATTTTTTTTTAATTCAGAGAGGTTTTCTTTCAGACTTTTTTGTTAGTTCCCCAGATATCCACCTTACCTACCTCCCTCTGAGCAAATGGTCTATGCTTTATGTTGCACCTGATTTCACAGTTGAGCACTGTTGCAGGGGGGATACCACTATTGCTTTTTTGATACTGTCTCTTCCTGGACCTGTGCTTCCCACCGTTCACTCTCTTCCAAAGTAAGGGGGGACTGGCTGCACCTGCTGTCTTCATGTCGTCCCTTTCGCCCCTCAGTGGAGACTATGAAGCTGCTCCAAGGACAACCATCCAGCCATCTAGCGACCTCAGTCATTGGCTCTTTCCCCCATACCAAGAACCAATTAGTCACAAAGTAATTGAAGAACAAGAAGGTGGTGGTGGGCTATTGCTAGATCTCGAGCAAGTGTCCCTCAGCCCTGCATCCCACATTCCTAACTCAGATGGTCATCCTCACTCCCACATCCAAGCCTGTGGTGATAAACCAAGGTGAAGCATGGTTACCATTGTCCCCAGGTACAGGCAAAAAGAGAGCACTGTCCATGGAAATAACCAGAAAACAGACTCCTTTTTATTAACACTATGTTCTATCAATATTAAATAATGTCAACCTAGAGGAGGAAAAATTTCTTTTCCTTCTACCCATCTTAGGTTCATTGGCTGGACCTCTAACAAAAGACAGATGAGCAAGAGGAAAGCACACACACTTATTGAATATGAATTTTTTTTTCTAAGAGAGAATTTTTATTTTAAGAACTTCAAAGAATTTATGAACAATATCAAATCTTTAAAAAACAAAGGTGCCAAAACATATTGGACAAAAGATAGCCTTCTTAACACATGGTCTTGGGAAACTGGGTTATCCATATACAGAAGAAGAAGACTAGATATTTATTACTCACCTTCACAAAAGTCAAATTATGCCATTTGCAAGAAAATGTATAAAGCTTGAGAACATTATGTTAATAGAAATAAGCCAAACTCAGAAAGTCAAGGGCCATAGGTTTCCTCTCGCATGAGGAAGCTGGAGATGAGGAAGGAAAAGAAAGGTGGTGGGTGGAAGATGTCATGAAAATTGAAGGGACATCAGTAGAGTAGAGGGACCAGTGGAAGAGAGAAGGAAAGGAAAAGTAGAGGTGCTGGCAAATTATTTGGATCAAATTATATTATTGGGGTGTGTGCATGAACAAGTGTGTAACAATGAATCCCACCATGATGTGTAATTATAATACACCAATAAAAATATGGAAAAAACAGTACAAATGATATGTTACACAGAAATAGATGAAATTAAAGCCAATCAAATAGGCACTAAGCTGGCCTTCTCAGCTCAGGAATTCCTGTTGTACATGGTCATGTTTCTGACTGGTCCTGATCATGTGAATCCAAAGCAGAGGAAAGGTCTGAGAGGCAAAGAGAAGGAACATGGGAGGAGACTACAAATGGGAGAACTATTGGCCACATTAACAAAGTTCACTGTGCCAAACTCATAATCCAAGGACACCCCTATGTGACCTAGAGGCCTTTCTAGGTACTGAGGTACTAGTGGGGAAGAGATAAAGAGATGGCACCCATTGTCCTCTTTGACACAGAAAAGTAGAAAATACTCTCTCAGAGTTAACAAGCATGTCATTCCTTATTTTCCAAGAATCATTACAAACTCCAATGACCTAGTTCCAAGGGTCCCCCACATCCACCTCCCAGTAATACTGGCCAAAAGTAAATGGCTTGTCTCCCCATGTAAGAAAACACACAGATCTTGTTGGATTTTGGTTGACATCAAGATCAAGACTGATTAGCAAACATCTCAGGTCTTCAAACAGAGGGAGGTAACAAGTAGTTATTTCATTATTCTAGGAGATATGCACTTGGAATTGGTTATTTCCATCAGTCTAGTGATGGGACAGGCGCTGAGCTCTGGGTTCAAAAGCTGGGGTATAGGCATCTGCACAGACTCACTCCTTTTCAAGAAGGTTTCAAAATGCTTCCATTTTTAATGACACAGGAACCTTCATAAGGAATCTACCAAAAGAAGTAGCTCAGGAACCTAGTTCAACCCAAATGCTTTTATGCTAGATTTGATGAAGAATGGAGATTTGTGAGGAAATGGAATAGGATGAAGAAAAACTCTGAGCCAAGAGAAGTAAAATAGGGGCAACAGCAAGCCGCAAGGAGTATGTTCAGAGCACTCCTTGCGTCCCTGTGCCTTCCAGGGTAAGGATGTGTAGTTCCTCCATGGACAGGGAAACCACCTCTCACATGAAGGTCTTATGACTCGCTTTAGGGGAAGGCCGGAAAGTCCTTCCTGCACACACTACTTGACAAAATCCACCAAGTGAAGATGTTCAGTTTGCCACAGTGTCATATGTGGGGATAATGTGTCCTGAGCCTTCTCATCAGGGACATAACGCTCCTCTCCAGAAAATTCTTTTTTTGGTGAGTTCTAAACAATCACTGTAATGAGTATTGAGTTTCTTCTTCCTCCTCTTCATCATCATCATCATCATCATCATCATAGTAGCACATTTATAATTTGTCCTTTAAGAACCATTGTTCTCTCCTCGCAAGTTCATTCAGAGGACCCCACTTATGCCCTTTGGCTTCCTATGTGAGAGTCAGTTCTACATGGTGGACCGTAAACTCTTGAGGGTTGGAATTCTTTGAGTTTACTGCCAGCCCACGCTGTATTTCTAAGCCCTGTGTTTAAAGAGTAGATTCAACATACACAACAATAGCAATCCCAAGGCTGAAGGCGCAGAGCTGCCTGCTGTGGTTCTGTGGGCTCATTTCTAACTTTGGAAGTGTTTCCTTTGGGTGTCTCCTTACAAGAATTACTTCCCTGTATTTAAACTATTAATCCACTGCTTCCCCCCATTTTTGTACAATAATTAATATTTTAAAACTGGCATATATATATATACATATATGTGTATATATGTATATGTATACACACAAAAAAAATTTAATATCTTTTTATGTTTGCTCTTCTTTTCTGGCCTTCATCATTATTTGCTTTGTTATAAGATCATTACTAAAGATAATTTTGTTGAATAGAGGAGGGGGTCTTAAATGATCCCTTCCAGGAGTCAGCTCTGCCGAGCCTCCCTCTCCCCAATCTCTCCTCTCCTCCCCGAGTCACTGTGCCTCTCTAAAGGCTTAGAATAACTTCTTCTAACAGCTTCTTTCTCTTTCTAGGAATTCCTCTAACATGTCGAGTTCCCACGTGATGTAGCATTTGGTGGTACACCAGCTTACACTTCTTTCTAATGATGCTTTTACAAAACAGAATGTGAGCTTCCTGCAAGTCTGGGCTATGCCTCGTATTTTCTCTTCTGTCCCTTAAACACACCTGATAGAAGTGTCTGGTTAAGGTATACGGGTTTGTCGAAACCAATTCAAATCCTTCTGGACCAGTCCTTCTCCCCCTAAAAACCTTCATACTCTGTCATTACTTTTTTTTATTAAATCGAGTTTTTCTGAAACCTTGATCTGAGTGACCAATGCAATCACTTATCTGAGGAAATAGAACTTGCTTCAGACATTCATCCCAAAGGAACACTAGGGAAAAGAAAGGAAATCAACATTGGCAGTTAATGTCTAGCTTTACCCCCAAATTGTGACTTTACAACACTAAAGAAGTACTTATTAAAGAAATATTAAGCAGGTTCTCATCTATGTCAATGAAAGCCATTGTGTTAGTCAGCTTTCCAACGCTATGATAAAATGCCTGAGAAAAATCAACTAAGAGAGAGAGACAGACAGGCAGACCAAGGTCCCAATATCCTCTTCAAGGCCAAGTCCCCCATGACCTAACTTCCTTCCACTTGACCCCACTTCCAAAGGGCTTCACCACCTCCCACTAATGCCACAGGCTAGAGACCAATTCTTCAGAACATGAGACTTTGGGGGGCATTTAAAATCTAAATTATAACAGCCATCTTTATTTATATTCCTTATTTTAGGCCCAAATTCTCAAAATGTGATCCAGGGGCTCCCCAGTGTCCAAGAGATCTTTTCAGGGATTCTATAAATTCAAATGATTTTCATGACACTATCTAGACATAATCTGTCTTTTACTTTCCTCTTACAAGTTGCGGTTTTCCAGCTACCACATGACATGTAGTAGCATCATAGATGGAGTGTGAAAGCAGATATGAAAATCCAGCTGTGGTCCATTAAGCTAGACAGTTAAGAGATTTGCAAAGAATATCTAACATTCAGTGGCCAGCCTCTTCATGAATATTTTGTTTAAGGAAAATCATTATAATTCATAAAAGTATTGTTCATATTGATAAGTAATAAGTTTATTGTTTATACTTTACATTTAAATTAGTTTTAATTTTCATACACAGTAAATATCACTGGATGTAACACAAACAAATAAAAGCTCTTTGAGTCCCTCAGTACCAATGTAAAGACCAAAAAGTTTTA
This sequence comes from Geosciurus inauris, assembly GCA_004024805.1. Taxonomy (NCBI): domain Eukaryota; kingdom Metazoa; phylum Chordata; class Mammalia; order Rodentia; family Sciuridae; genus Geosciurus; species Geosciurus inauris. The sequence goes on from PVHX01002819.1 coordinate 74,071, forward strand.
AGAACTGCTTTGTTAGACCCAAGCAGATATTTTAAGAAACTTTTTTGTGTGTGGTACTAGGGATTGAATGCAGGGGTGCTCTACCCCTGAGGTACATCCCCAGTCTTTTTTCTTACTTTTTGAGAAAAGGTCTCACTAATTTGATGAGGCTGGCCTCTAACTTGTGATCCTTTTGCCTCAGCCTCCTGAGTTGCTAGGATTGTAGGTGCATACTACCATGCCCAGCTAAGAAACATGTTCTTTTAGGTCTTTGATGGCTTATCCCAAAATCAAATAAATTCAAATGCAATTGAAACCAAAGGAAAAATTAGTTCTTATGTTAATTGTTTGGCCTTGCTACACAAAGCTTGATCTGTAAACCATTGACATCGGTTCAGAATCCATGTTCACAGGCCTTGCCCCAGATCTGCTGAATCAGAATCTGCCTTTTACAAGATCCTTGGATGATTGAAAGAAGTTCCTTGCACTGTTCAAATGTACTTTCCTGAATCTTGTTGAGATATTTTCCCAAAGTCTCCTGGCCATGTGGATCAACACTCTCTTCCTTTAATTCTCTCTTTAAGAGATTCTCAGCTAAATCTTAGCACTTTATCCTGGAAACCTTACTTTTGGCACGGAGGAAAAAGAATTTTTTCTCCACCATTCATGAATTCTGAACTGGAACTCCCTGTGACAAAAGACAGATTAACAAGAAAAAAACAAAAACTAATACATATACCTCTTGTGTTCTTGGGGGATAATCCAGAGAAATGAGTAAATGCCTAATGCATATATCAAAAATATTGTCTTCAATTTCGGGTTAAAATACTATGGTTTGCTGGAACAAAGAAAAAAAGGGTGTGGGAAAAGGCCCACTTTAGAGGGAAGGCCAGGGAACATTCTTGAAACTAAAGTAAGCCGTGTTAAGCAGATTGAAGACCAGGTCTTCTGCACTGAAAAGAATCTCTAGTGGTCCCCCTTCTTTTTCAGGTTCAGAGAGACAAACACTCTTAAAAATGGAAATTTCCTTTAAATGTATCAATTTCTTACCAAAGGGTAACTTTTCAGAGCTTCCTCATTTTGTGCAACTGCTTAAAAGTAACCAGCTCAAAATAATCCTTCTGCCAAAGAGCCATATTTGGGGTGGTGGATTTTGGTTTCCTGTAGTCATATTTTGAAGTGGTATTTCCTGAACCTCATTATTTTTTCCTATGGTTTGAATCTGCCCCTCAACATTCATATGTTGTAAATTTATTCCCAATGCAACAGTACTGGGTGGTGGGGCCCAAGAAGAGTTGACTATGTTACAGGTCAAAGCGATGAGGTAGCCACAGTGGTCCTCTCATTGGTCCTTGCGATCATGCCAGAAAGGTTTTAGACATATTGCTCAGAGTAGCAGGCCTGAGTTCATTAGAAGGGACAGGAGGGCTGGGGTTGTGGCTCCGTGGTAGAGCGCACGCCTCACACGTGTGAGGTACTGGGTTCAATCCTTAGCACCACATTAAAAAATAAATAAATAAAGATATTGTGTCCACGTACAACTGAAAAAATATTAAAAAAAAAAAAAGAAGGGATAGGAAATGGGAAAAGGGGAACACTATCAAGGCAGAAAACAGGTCCTCTCAGAGAGAAGGGTAGTGTACCCCTCCTACCCTCCCTTTTTACTGAGGGTCCCAGGAAAGTTTCCAGAAGAGTCCCTCCCAGGTCCACCTCTTGACTTTGTTCTTACAGCAGGATTGCTTCCTATTTCCAAGTTTCCACTGCACATGGTCTCAAGGTCCAGGGCAACTCTTGGTCATTTTGGCCCATGCTGATGAGTTCTAATGGAAACTTGTTCTTGCAGATTTTATGGTTAGGAGGAAGTATCCTTATCTCCCTGAGTTCTGGAATCTGGTCTCTGTAAGGGTCACAAAAGTCCTCCCCCTCCAAGTAAACTTGTGTTCTTCTTACCAGCATTTTGGGGTTGCAATTCTCCTGCAGACAACAAGTTGTTTGCTGAGAAATATAAGGAAACAATAGGTTGTTTGCTAAGTCAGACAGGCATGTAGGTAAATTGGTTTTTAAAAGAAAGCACGGGGGAGTCAGCAAGTGGGCCCACTTTATAGAATTATCCCCTTCACCTCAGGCTCCTACCTCTTGCATCTGTGTGTTACTTAGCCATTAGATCTTGAGGACTCCGTCTCATGAATGGATGAATGTCATTACTGAGGAAGTTATTGTGGGACTAGGTTTGCGGATTGTTGTAAAGTGAGATCAGCCTGCTCATGCTCTGTCACCACATAATGCCTTCTGCCACGTTATGACAGGACAAGAAAGTTCTCACCAGCTGCAGCCTCTTGATCATGGACTTCTTTTCCAGAACCATGAGCCAAATAAATGTCTTTCCTAATGAACTAACCAGTCTGAGGCATTCTGTTATAGCCACACCAAAAAAAGGACTAAGACAACTACCTAATAAAATCTGACAAAGTGCTAACCCGTCTCACATTTATGCTCTCCTTGCATGTGAATGGAATGAAGGACCCATTTGCAGTTGTATTTTTCAGTGGCCTTTAAAAGGATCTGTGCAGTAGAGAGATGGTAGGGCTGAGACTTTGAGTCAAGGGAAGGAAGCCAATGCCAAAAATACTTGTGATTCCTTCTATTCCTGATGGTCTCACTCTTTCACAAATCCTACTACAACGTCTCCTTGTGGAAATTCTCCTAGAACCCTTCTACCTTGACTTTATAAGGAAGAGGGCCCGCACTTGCTTTTACATGTAAATCAAGTGACCAAAAATCTCAAGAGATGTAAAAATATTGACACGATTCTTCATAAAAGAATAATCTAATCAGCCAGGAATAACTATGAAGTGGAAGAAATTCCTAAGATCTGAGAAAGTGGGAAAAACTTTCTGTTTTTCACAATTAAACTATTTCTTTTATTCAACCTTGGAGAAGTAATGCCATTAATATAAATTTCAATCTTGAATGCATATCAAGATTGCATATACAATCAAAACACAAAATCTCCATATCTGGGCAACAGAATCAGAATTTGGTAGAGGTTAAGTACCTCTGGTATATTTTTAAAGTTTTCACAAGGTGGTGCTGATGCTCAGTGAGGATTAAGAATAGGTGATACAGGCAAATATGTAAGCTTATTTTTTAAAAAAAGAGTGATATTGAACATGAGAACTTTGACTTGGTGACGGTAGAAATGAAAACAAGTCAGAGTCAGGCAAGTGAATTTACAGATTATACAGACAGGACTTCTTTAAATTTTTAAATTCTTTTTATATATACATGACAGTAGAGTGTATTTTAACATATTATACTTACATGGAGAATAACTTATTCTAATTAGGATCCCATTCCTGTGTTTGAACATGATGTGGAGTTACCCTGGTTGTATATTCTTATATGAACATAGGAAAGTTGTAACCGATCCATTGTACTGTTTTTCCTATTCCCACCCCCCGCTTCCCTTCATTCCCCTTTGTCTAATCCGGTGGACTTCTATTCCCCCCCAGCCCTCCCCGCCCCTCTGCCCTGCTGATTGTGTGTTAGCATCCACATATCAGAGAGAAGCCAGGCAAGGCTTCTGTAGGGCTTCTACTTCAGAAGGGAGACAGCACCCATGAGAGTGTCAGGCTGGCTCTTTGGACAGAGAGCGAGCTAGTTTTATTTCTAGGAAGGGGTGGTAGGGGTGGGCTAGAGTTCAGGAATGTTCCTGGCTTTAGGTGGGTTTCAAAAGGTGTTTTTCTTTCCCTTCAGCCTTGAGGAAAGGTTGTCACCTGGTCTTTGGCCTCAAATGTTCTCTGTCCTCATTGTCACCCTTCCTGCATAAACACCTTTGCCCTGTGGTAAGAATGAGTTGCTAGAGCTGCTAAGAGAACACAGAGGCGCAGAGAGGAAGAAAACACATCATGGGAAAGAAGAAACTCCAGCCCTGGGAATGTGCTCTTTTTTGTGATGCCTCAACAGTTTTATCCCTGTATGTTGTTTGTCCTTAGAGAGTCACCATGAGGGTGTCCTGGCTTTGATGATACATCTGGCTTCTGAGGCCTGGAAGACTGAGAGGGAATAGGTGAGCAGGGGCTGGGGGGCTCACATCGTGTTCTTGATAGCTAATAGCTGTGAGTTAAGGCCCAGGGTGAATTGTCCTTTGTCCCTATGGTAGTCCCTGACTCCTCAATTGTTTGTAAGTGTAAGAATTCAATCTTGTGTGTGTGTGTGTGTGTGTGTGTGTGTGTGTGCCCTTAACCAAGGCTAGGGCCCATCTGGAGATCTGAATTCAAGTTCTATTTGGCAATTAAGTATTTTATGAACTTGTGCTTTTTTTCCCTAATGACTGATTATTAGCCCCAAGTGAAACCTGAGGGTGGGAGAAAGTTAAACCCAATTCCTCAAATATAGTTAACTCACTGGCTGAGCAATGTCATTGAATAGAAGGCCTGAACTGCACTAAAGGAATGTATTGCACTAGTCTTTCTGCCATAGGATGGATTTGCCTGCTTCTCTGGTCCAGGGGTCAGAACTCATGGACCAGAAATCCATGGAGGGTCAAGGAAATGTGACAAGGAATGCAAATCCACAAACAATCAAGCATTATCTATAAACTAAACATGTAATATGACTTATTCATGCATATGCCCACCATTTATTTTCAAATATATGTGTGGGCTTGATTGGCAGAAAACATAAAAAAATCATTTTAAAAGCATTGGAGGATACAGGATTCCTTTTATGAGTTAGTTTATAAATAATTAATGAGCATCAACTGCATTAAGTCCCTGGGATTCAGAAGTGAACTAGACAGTCCAGCCCTAAATCAGATAGACACACAGATTAACAGGTGATTACTGTACTGAAGTTAGTACCAATCCCATTATGTCTATCCGTGGTGTGGATTTAGGTATCTATAATTCTAGAAAAACTGCCTTAAAGCCAGCATGTCTGTTCCTATTTCCCTGTTAGCCTGTACAAATCTGCTTAAATGTTAATTAGCAATTCCAGGAAAAAAGAACTATCATTCACACATCTCTCAAAATTGCCTTTAGCTATCGTAAATGGTGGCTTACACTTGATAGATATAATGGCCTCTTTTTTAATATAGTTTTTATTTTGTGCTGTACTGACAATTGAACCCAGGAGTACTGTACCATAAGATACATCCCCAACCCTTTTTATTTTTGGATACAGGTTGTCACTAAGTTGTTGAGGCTGGCCTTGAACTTGAGATCCTTTTGTCTTAGCTGGGATTATAAGCATGCACCACTACACTGGGCAAATATGATGCTTTCAGCTGCATGCATGTCCTCTGTCTATAGTTAATCAGAGTAAGTCAACAGCCATAGTGCAAGGCGGGGGTGATGATGGAAATGCATTGGTATGAAAAAGTTTGGAAATGATGATGCACAAGTACCTCACCAGCTCTAAAATGTTCAGAGAGATACAATGACTTGTTCTAGAGTCGCGTCTACCACTTTTCACATGAGTTTGCGCAGTCCGGAGCTGACTTGAGCACACCGGACTTGACTTCTCAGTGTGTGCCAGCATTGGCACCATCCACTCACACTACTCATTGAGTGTCCTTGTTCCCACTTACACTCTCTCTTTCTAGGAGTGTTCCAGACCTGGCACGCTCACATGGCTTGCAGTGCCTCCTTGGTGGGGGGTGAGGAGCAGCACGATTTTCTAACAATGATGTCAGACTTGGCCATGTGATTTGCCTTAGCCTGCAGAATAGGATCCGAAGTGGTGTAGATATCCACTCCCAGGTTTAAGTTTTAAGAGCCCTTGTGTGACCTGGCTATGGTCTTTGCTCTGCCTTGAGAATAGCACATAATGATAGGGAATACTTCAGTTTGTGAGGAAAACCAAAAGCAGAGACAGCCTGCCCATGGCTGACATGTAATGTGAATGGGAAATAAGCCTTGGTTTCTAGGAGCGCCTGGGAATAGAAGGTTGTTTATTACTGTAGCATAACCTAGTGAAAGCCAGCTAACACAGTAGGCCACAGATCTGCCAATGTGTTTTTGTCTTTATTTTCTTTATGTTTTTTGTTTTTTATTTTTTTGTTTTCCATCAGTGCTGGGGATTGAACCCAGGGCATTGAGTATGCTAGACAAGCACTCTACAACTGAGCTACATTCTAGCTCCCCAACTTTTCCTAAAGGACCAGATAATAAATATTTTTGGCTTGTAAACCATAGACAGTCTCTGCCATAACTACTCAATTCCATGGCAAAAACACCCATAGAAAATATGTGAACAGGTACTTCTCAGAAGAAGATATACAATCAATCAACAGACATATGAAAAAATGTTCAACATCTCTAGCAATTAGAGAAATGCAAATCAAAACTACTCTAAGATTTCATCTCATGCCAATTACAATGGCAATTATCAAGAATACAAACAACAATAAGTGTTGGCGAGGTTGTGGGGGAAAAGGCACGCTCAAACATTGCTGGTGGGACTGCAAATTGGTACAACCAATCTGAAAAGCAGTATGGAGATTCCTTAGAAAATTTAGAATGGAACCACCATTTGACCCAGCTATCCCACTCCTCAGTCTATACCCAGAAGACTTAACAGCATACTACAGTGACGCAGCCACTTCAATGTTTATAGCAGCTCAATTCACAATAGCTAACCTATGGAACCAACCTAGGTGCCCTTCAATAGATGGATAGATAAGGAAACTGTGGTATATATACACAATGGAATATTACTCAGCATTAAAAGAGAATAAAATTATGGCATTTGCAGGTAAATGGATGGAGGTGGAGAATATTATGCTAAAGGCTGAATGTTCTCTCTGATAAGTGGATGCTGATCCATAATGGAGGAAAGGACATTGGAAGAATGCAGGAACTTTGGTCAAAGGGGAGGGGAGGAGGGGCCATGGGGATAGTAAAGATGGTGGAATAAGATGGACATCATAGCCTTAGCTTCATGTATGACTGTATATAAGATGTGATTCTACATCATGTACAACCAGAGAAATGAAATGTTGTGCTCCATCTGTATACAATGAAAAAAATAAATAAATAAATATGTGAACAAATGGGTAATTACCATGCTTCAATAACACATGATTACAATTGGGCATGGTGGCTCTAGCCTGTAATCCCAGCTACTCAGGTGAGTGAGGCAGGAGTATCTCAAGTTCAAGGCCAACCTGGGCAACTTAGCAAGATCCTGTTTCAAATAAAAAATAAAAAGATCTGGAGGTGTAGCTCAGTGGTATAACACCTTCGAATTCAAACCCCAGTACTGCAAAAACAAACAAAAACCTGATTAGACAGCAACAGCGAGGCACTAAGCAACTCAGTGAGATCCTGTCTCTACATAAAACACAGAATAGGGCTGGGGAAGTGGCTCAGTGGTCGAGTGCCCCTGGGTTCAATCTCCAGTACCAAAAAAAAAGCCCTGATTACAGGCATCAGGGGCTGGCCCATTGGCTATAGTTTGCCCATACTTGCCATAAGATTTTACTTCCCTACCTCCTTGAAGTTGGATAGGGCCGGTGAAGTTGGATGTGGCACTTGCATGGCTAGTGGAATGCAAGCCATCTTAAGAACTACTGTAAGTGGTGGCTCCTCTGTCAGCCTGGCTTTTGAGAGCATTGACCAACCCATGATTATGTGCAGCATGACTAAGACATAAACCATATTGCTTTAAACTTCTAAGATGGGGTATTTGCTACCCTGGCATAATCTAGCCTGTCTTTACTATCTGACATTGTATATTGGAGAAGCCCTGCTCCCTGCTGTCCCATTGCACCTGGAATGGCCTTCCATTAATGACTTCTTTATCCCATTTGGGCTGTTGATTATGATAGAGCTGATTTAGATGGTGTTTTGACTGTGGAGTCAGTGTGAGGAAAGGCTTTTCCGTTGAACCAACATGACCACAACTATTTCACAAATAGATCATTTAACTTCACCGGCTCTTGCATATTTTCAAAAGTCTGACATCACCTGAGATGCTCTGAGCTCAGTTTGTGGTAGATAAAATCTGTTAATAGTTTAATTCACAAGATGTGTCTTTGAAAAAGTACAAATTGGATAACGCTGCACTGGTCTCATTCTCCCTAGTGTAAGGGTTAAGTTTGGGACTTCTGCTTGATGATGAAAATGTGCATTTGTTGAAGTCATCACATTATATAAGAAGCCTATCTTCAGCACTGCTGGGCTAGACCTCTGGTTGATGGCTGTCTTGGACTTGTGACTTCCATTGCCTTTTTCCTTTATACACGTACAGCCTCACCTGCTTCTCAGTAGTGCTGCATGAGAGCTGTCCTTTCCAGAGTCCCTGTTCCAACCCAGGTCTGGTTTGGTTAATTGCTTCTCTGTGTAATGTGTCAACCAGCAGCCTTCAGTTATTGTCCAATTTGAGTTTTTCTCCCTTCTTCATGTTCAAGAGAGAAGAAATCAAAAGAGCAACCCCTCCATGTCTCAAACTACAAATCTTGGGTGGAGCCACAAGACAAAGTGAGATACCTTTTTGCCCAGAGAATGTCCAGTCCCTGTGGACAGATGTTACTCAGTGGTGTAGGAGTAGAGGGAGAATTTCTCCTGCCTCCTCTGAAGGTTTATTGGAATGAACTGACAGCAGAGAGATGAATAGAAGGAAATATACACAAACTTATTAACATGTTACCTAATGAAGTTCAGAAGCTTATGAATCCTTTTTCCTTGGGGAAAGAGTATGGAGAAATGTAGGCAATTTTGAGGGATAGTAAATGATTATTAGGGAGAATAAATGCCCCTGGAAGACTGAAGTGCCTTTGTAAAATGATTTCTTTGGAATTTGAATGAGGCTGAGAGACAGACATTATCTTGTGACTAGAGTCCAGCCAGGTGTGGTACATTCCTCAGTCTCCTTTCTTCTATAGATAATGAGATTTCAGGGAGGTGATAGAAAGTAATTGTATTCTCTTTGGCGGGACCAGTCTTAAGGCAGATAAGAGAATGTCAGAGTACCTCCTTTCCTGTGCCTGCAGGAAAGGAAGAGAAAGAGGACCCAGAGATAAAAGACACAGGAATTAGGGACAGTGTCAGAGAGACCTTGATTCTAAGAGTATTCTTCCAGCTCAGCATGTCAAAGTGCCATCCTTTATGATATCATTTTCTGAGCCCCAACTTGGTCTGGGTTCCTTGCACCTTAGCAATGGCTTGTGCTTTCCATAAGTTTCTTCTTGCTGGGCATGGTAGTGCACGTCTATAATCCCACCGGCTCCAGAGGCTGAGGCAGGAGGATTGCAAGTTCAAAGCCAGCCTCAGCAACTTAGTGGGGCCCTACGCAATTAAACGAGACCATGTCTCAAAATAAAAAATAAAAAGGTCTTGGGATGTGGCTCAGTGGTTAAACACCCCTGGGTTCAATCCTGGACACCAAAAAACAAAACAAAAAAATCCCATACATTTCTTCATGCATCACATACAGTTAGTCTTAGAGTTCTTCTTTCTTGCAAAAAAAATTATAGGCTAACAGTTTAGTCATATTACCCTAGAAAATATGACTAAAGTGTGGTGAGGCCAGATGCAGATCAAGAGAGAAATATAGTTTTGTTACTCACGTTTTGAGTAAGTCAGCTTTCCATTACTGTAACACGTATCTGAGGTAATTAACTTATAAAAAGGAAGGTTTTATTTTGACTCACAATTTTGGAGGTTTCAGTCCATGACTGGCTGGACGTCTTGCTTTGGGGCCTTGGTGAGGCAGCACATAGAGGTGCAGCATGTGGCAAAACCATTTATCTCATGGCCACAACTTGAAATAAAGAGGAAGGGGTCTCAATATCCTCTTCAAGGGCACAGTCTCCCAATGACTGGAAGACCCCCCCAAAATAAGTCCTAACTCTTAAAGGTTCCACCATCTCCTCCCAATAGTGTTATGGTCAAAGGACCAAGCCTTTCTCATGTAAGCCTTCGGATGACACTTATTCAAACCATAACACAGTTGTCTGGGGAGAAAATAGCTGGCCATGCTAGGCCGTGCTGGGCTACTCAGGGGAAGTGCTGGGGTGGGTGGTGAAGCAGAGGGAAGGAGGAAATGGTGGGAAAGCACTTTTATCAGAGGGAAAGGACAAGGTGGGGTGGGCAGATTTAGAGCTGGCTGATTCCAACAATTAATTTTGACTCTGGGCATAGGTGCTATCCCAGGTTGTCCAGTACCTGGCCCCAGAGTGGGTATACAGTGCTCCAGAGTAGTTAAGGGAAGTGGTTGGGAATGTGAGCTTAATTGACTACTCAGGAAAGGGAACTGACTGGCCTCTAGCCAGGGCCTAAAATCAGGGTCAAGATAAGACACACACACACACACACACACACACACACTCTATCTATCTATCTATCTATCAATCATAGCACAACTAAAATGGACACCAAAATGCAGAGGTCTTATACCTACCACAATTATTACATTACTGAAGATCTGATATGAATGGTAGCAGTGATTTGGAAAACATGCAACTTCTTTTGATGCATACTAAATGTTTTAAAATTTAATTAATAAAATCAGCCACTTGTTCTTACTAAACAACATCACGCTATACTGTATTCCGTTTTAGAATTCATTTGAATAGCTAATGACTACAGGCAAGTGTCTATTCATCAGTGTTGGGATTGGTACAAGGCCTATAATCGTCCCCTGAGACATACATGTGTGCCCTCCTGAAACATGCCATCGGGCTGGTCAGCACCTGCAGGGGTAGTGCTTTTAAAGTACTTTCACATGAAGATGCTCTTGACTTCCGTGGGAGTTTTGCCAGTGATGTGGGAAGTTGCTGTGGAAACCGGAATTAGCTTGCACTATATTTTTGATTTGTTCTGGTGATGTTGCCGTGTCCCCAGTTGATGATCATCCAGACAATTACTAGATTGACAATATGTCCTAGAGAGGAGTTGTTTTTGAGCCATGTTCTATGGAACCCTAAGATTCTTCGAAACTAGAGATTTCCCTAAACATTTGGATCCAATGAAAGCTCCATTATCAGATAACAGCCCAGGAGCCCTGAGGGTTGACCGTGATCTGGGAGAGGGACAGGGTCAAGCTGTCTTTACAGCAGCTCTGGTCAAAGGGCAGCCCAGCCAAGGCCAGCCCATTGCCCCCCTCCATGTCATCCAGCCCCAGAGCACTGCGGTTCCATGAAATGATTTAAAAAAAAGGTTCTGCTGCTTAAACAGGCTTAAAACCCACTGCTCTAGCATCATTTATGAGAAAAGAAGCTAAGATTAAGAACAATACTGAACTTGAACAATGAATTCCTTAAGACCTGGGAACATCCTGTGCTCTTACACAGTTATAATTCAATCCAAATGCATTGGAACCACACTATAATTCAATTTTAGGCAAAGAACAGAGTTTTGTACACAGCAGATTCATTTTGGAGCTCTCTCTGGGGATTTGATTACAGGAAAATTCAGAGAATTTCTTTGTGCTCTCTCACTTACGAAGCTGCCCAATGGCCCAGATTTTACAGACAGTGTGAGGCCCTCTCCAAGATAAGCCACAGGGTACTCTCTTTTATTTTCCCAAGGATTCTTTGACTCAAGGTCCTTAAATGTGTCCATATATTATATTTGGCCACATTCTATGGCCCAGTTCTCAAACTGGGGTGTCAGGTCCAAGTCTAGACCACTCATTTGTTGCTGTTTTGAGCATGGTAGATTTTAATGTCTTCAGGAGGGGCATCATTTGTACTGCAATCATATTATGTTCTAGGTGACTTGTACCCCTTCACAATGCAGTGGCTTTAAGTAACAGCCTCAGTAGCTCCAATAGTTTCCAAGTCCACGTTGACTCTGAGTTTGAGATCTCTGCTTTGTAACTGTATGTTTTGTTGTTATTTGTTTTGGTTTGGTTTGGAGACGGTGTCATGGTTTAGATGTAAGGCATTCCCCAAAAGCTCATGTGTAAGACAATGCAAGAAAGTGTAGAGGTTCAATGATTGGGTTATGAGTCATAACCTAATCAGTGCATTAATTCCCTGATAGGGATTAACTCCGTGATTAACTGAGGCAGATGGGGTGTGGCTGGAGGAGGTGGGTCATTGAAGGCATTCCTTTAGGGTATATATTTTGTTTTTGGTGAGAGGAGAACTCCATTTCCTGGTGCCATGTTCCCAGATGCACTCTTCCGCCATGATGTTCTGCCTCACTTCAGGCCCCAAGGAAAAGAGCTGGCTGACTATGGATTGAGACCTCTGAAACCATGAGCCACAAAATAGATTTTTCCTCCTTAAAATTGTTCTTATCAGGTCTTTTAGTCACAGCAGGGAAAATGCTGGCTAAAACTGAAGGGGATGCTGGGGGTTGAGCTCAGGGCCTCCTGCACACTAAGCACACCCTCTACCTCTGAGCTACACCCCAGGCCTCACATCATTTTTATCAATCATCTGTGGGGCACCTAGCTTGGAGTCTGAAAAGAGGGGTTAGATCTTTATACTCATTGACTGGTTATTAAGTCAGCTAACCTGTGGAACCTGGATTGATTCATTTGTCAAATCAAATTCACCCTCTGCTTTGCTCCAAGGAGGATTTCAAGTAGACCTGTGGATTTGTATAAAACATAGCAAGATGACATAAATTAAAAGTAGGCAAGAAAGAACATGAAATGGGCCCAGGAAATTGTACCTTCTGTGCAGATCTATGTGTTTGCTAGGAGTAAACCCTAAACCTGCATCTGGGCTTTCAGGCAGACAAGGAGAAAATGGAAGACCTTTATTGGGTACTGGGGATTGAACCACTAAGCTACCTCCCCAGCCCTTATTATTTTTTATTTTGGGACAAGGTCTCATTAAGTTACTGAAGCTGACCTCGAACTTGTGATCCTCTTTCCTTAGTCTCCTAACTTGCTTGGATCACAGGTGTGTGCCACCACACCTGGCCTGATTGTTGTTTTTAATCACAGTGTCTGCAAATCTCAGTTTCAATAACAAACTAAGAACTCAGGAAAGATATTTCTCGTCTTACCATATTAACCAAAGGAGACTGTTCTTAAGGTCTGCATAGAAAGGACTTTGAATAATGCAACCAACAATATTTAGTACCTAGAGAGGTTACAAACTGGCATCCCACAGATGTCAGGATTTATGGGGGCTTTGTTTTGTTTTACTGGGGATTGATGTCTAAAATTTTTGATTCAACATTTTATTTTCATTTATTATTATTATTATTATTATTATTATTATTATTATTATTATCATTACTACTACTACTACTATTTGGTAGCAGGGATTGAACCCAGGGCTGCTTACCCACTGAGCCACATCCCCAATGCTTTTTTTAATTTTATTTTTTTATTTGGAGACAGGGTCTCACTAAGTTGCTTAGGGCCTTGCTAACTTGCTGAGGCTGGCTTTGTACTTGCAGTCCTCCTACCTCAGCTTCCTAAGCCACTGGGATTTCAGGAGTGCACCACCATGCCCAGCCTCTATTTGTTCTTTAATTAAATAAAAGTTCAAGAATATTCTACTTAAGTGTACACATCGCTGTGTGATTGGTAGGCTTCATTACATGGTTATAACACTTGTTCCTGTTAGAGTAGAATCTCTGTAAAGTTGGTATTTTGTCAAGACTCACCTCTGGCTTCTAGACTCAAGGAGTTTGGTGAGATGTTTCAGCCCGAGCTGCTAATTTTCCAGAAACATAACTTGAAGTTATGAGAATGTTGAATGAAACTCTCCCAATGATCCTCCAGAGTTGAAAATGATGTTCTAACATGTGCTACTAGACATGTGAGGTATAATAAAAGATGTCAAAATTGGTCTAGTGACTACTAGCCCCATTATAGCTCCAGCCTACGTTAGAGATGAGGAGTGATTCAGGAGATGCTAGTCAGTCATCTGGGCAAGGAGTCTGGAGTCAGAAGAGAAAGGCTCTGATCTGGAGATGGGCTCATGCAGCACTGGGAGCTCAGCTTCTCACTTCCCAATTGGATATTTGGGATGAGGCCTCCCGGCCCATCAGCAAGGAGCAGTGATGGGTTTGGGGGTGTGTGAATGTGGAGACAGGCGTCTGCTCCCAACATAGAGAATTCAGTAGAAGTGAAGTTGCTAAATTGTCTCATGAAAGTGAGGTAAGGAAAAAGTGAGCAGTTGGCAAGCTCAGCATTCACCATTTGGCAGAGAAAGATAAGTGTGTTTTCACTGGACCAACCAGAAAAGGTAGAGTTTGAGCAATTATTGCTGACTCCTGGCCCAGAAATGGCCGTTGGGGATGAGGTGATGTTGCAGGCAGTGAGAACTGTGAAATGTGTGCTGATGCAGGTTGGGGTGGGGGTGGGTCACAAAAGCCAATCAAAACCTAAAAATGCATGTCATGAGGGTTCATTTGTAGATTCAGACTGGCACAGGCAGTATGCGATGGCTTGCCTGACACAGGCCAGGGAGACTTGCAAACATACTAACTGATGTAAAAAGACCTCTCCAGCCTCTAGCCCACTAATGTTGCCACGCCTTCTGTTGACCTGGAGGAGCTACAGCAATAGGGAGAGAGGGAGAAGAACAGTGGAAGAGGTGGGGGAGGGTAAAAGGACAGGCCGTGGATTCCCTCTCCACTACTGGCCATGCAAAGTAGGCGGGAAAGGAGAAGCTTTGAACTGGATATGCAATTGAAGTTTAGATGTGAGATCACTGGACTGTTAAGAAATGAGCGAGTCTGAGTTTCCACAAATAAGTAAGTCCATTCTTACAAGTAGAATGATTGAAAAACGATGGGATCCTCTGAGGTAATCAGCTGTAGGGAATAGAGCTCGGACAGATGTCAGAGATTGGGATAAGAGAAAAATGACCCTCAAATTCCTACCATTTGATAAACCAGTTACCAAACCCAGGTAACCCTGAGATATCATTTGAGGACATTCTAATATGACTCTTTCCCAAGAAGAGCCACCTTCTAATATATCATGTACCTAGTTTTTGAAGGATGACTATTCAAAATGGAAGTCTTGTGGCCCCAAATCAAAATCCTGGCTTTCTAAGCTTCACTTGAAGATATATTCTCTTACAGTTAAATTCAAGCAAATTCCCTTGGTTGATGAGTGTCAAAGGTAAATAATTTTTTTGAGTCATAATACCTAATAGTTACAATCTCTGTTTTGAATCTGATCATCAGTCATGATGATTTCAGATGAAATTATTAAATCACTGTAAGTTCATGTTTCATAGAAAATATGGAAAAATTAACCTAAAACATCTCTGATTATTTCTTTTATTGTGCGAGAGTCACTGGTGCCTTCTAGCAATTCCAGTCTGGTGAATGGGCTCTTGTTTCTTGTCCACTCTCATTAGAGCTTTCCTTTTGGAAAGTGGTAGAGGAGACAGGACTGAAAGTGACCCTCACAATGTCAAGTTGGCTCCCTCAGAAACTATATAAGCAGTACATCCATTGGCTAGCTGGGGCCGCATATCAAAATGCAAGACTATGTGGCTTAAGCAGCAGAAATTAATTTTTCCACTGTTCTGGAGGCCAGTCATCTAAGATCGGGTACCATCTGGGTTGGGTACTCGGGGATCTGTCCTCGCAGCTTGTAGAATGCTGCCTTCTTTGTGTTCTCATGTGGCCTCTTCTCTGTGAACTTGGACAGAGGGAGAGAGAACAATCTGGATTATCTTCCCTTTCTTATGGCACCAGTCCTGTTGGATTGGGGCCCCTCCTTCATGATCCCATTTAAATCTTACATCTCTGAAAGACCTAACTGTAAATAGTCAGTCCCCTTGGGGGCTGGGGCTTCAACATATGAATTTTGGAGAGGAACATAATTCAATCCTCTCCAAATTATGAACAAGAAGGAAGGAAGAATCTCTAACAACTTTTTCCATCTTAAAGTTGACATTTCTGAAAATCATGTGTATTCACCAAATTTCAGACACTTCTAGAACCAATTGCCTATAAAGTTTTCCAATTGACTAAATCCCAACTCAACTATCACACTAGAGAGCCAAAAAGCAAACATGAATTTTTTTTTTTTTTTTTTTTGTCTCATGCACCAAATAGTCAGAGTCACCAAATGCACAGGTCAGCTGTGTTAGCTACTAGCTACAGCTAGATCCGGGGGTCCTTGTTTGGTCTCTCTCTGGCTTCTCCCTGAATTCGCTGTGGCGTGGCACTGAAGAACTGAGGCAGCTACAGTCTGACCTGGTCCTCAGCATTAGCAGCTTTTAAAGAAGAGATACTCTGGGGCTGGGGTTGTGGCTCAGTGGCAGAGCACTTGCCTCACACGTGTGAGGTACTGGGTTTGATCCTGAGCACCACATAAAATAAATAAAGATATTGTGTCCATCTACAACTAAAAAAATATATTAAAAAAAAAAGAAGAGATACTCTGTCTTAAGAGTGGACTCCAGTTGCCCTGATTGGGGTGAGGATGCAGCCCACCCTGGTAGTTACAAGCTGGCAGCCCCAGCATCTAGGAGAGAACCAGCTCTCAGAAAAGATTCCAAGCCAACAAAGCTAAAAGGCATGTCCATAATCTTCCCTTTCTAGGCTTCCAGGCAAGACAACTTGCATGCACTTTGTGACTGATATAGTCATATAACTGTAAGTCCAGAGTAGGTTCAGAATAGTTCACTGTGTTGTGCTCTAAGAGTGTCTATTTAAAGGGCATTAGAACCTTTTTGAAAGTCAATGGTGCCATGTTGGTTGGCCTTTCCAAGTGTTGCTCTGAAGACCCTTCAGATTATACAGTCTTATCATTGCCCAGAAATATGGCTCCAGCCCTGCTAACCATGGGACTGATGACCCTGGTCTCAGCACTTCAACTTCTCCTTTCTCTGCTCCTCTACACATAACTGCTGTGGCCTAAATGTCTGTGTTTCTTTCAAAGTTCACAGGTTAACATCTTAACCCCTGAGGTGATTTTAGAAATTTAGGTAGTATTAGAAATTGGAGCCTTTGGGAGGTGATCAGGTCATAGGAATGGAATTCAGCTCCTCTACAGAAGGGGCTGGCCCTTCTGCCATGTGAGGATACAGAGAAAACAGCCATCTGCAAAACAGAGCAGCCCTCACAGATTGCCACTCTGCCAGCACCTTGATATTGCATTTCCTGGCCCCCAGAACTGTGAGAAGTCAAAGTTTGTTGTGTTTCAGTCATACAGTCTTTGGTATTTTTATTAGAGCAGCCCAAATAGAATTAAACACCAGATGTCACCGGTCTCGTGTGAGCACAGGTGCCTGATCCCTTATCTGAAATTCTTGGGGTCAGATATGTTCTGGAACTCAGTTTGTAATTTAGGAAAGGTCATGTTGTGAATATATTGTATATTGACACCCCTGCAGAGTCTGGGGAAGCACCCAGCAACTCATCTCATTAACATTTCTGCAGTGAAAGATGTGAATATTCTCACTATACATGATAAAGAAGATGAACAGTAGCCTTGCATCCAATCAGGTAAGGTTTTGCCACTAAGTGAGTTATAAGAAAGATTTGTTTCTACCAGGCATAGCAGTAAATACTTATAGTCCCAGCAACTCGGGAGTTGAGGCAGAAGGATCACAAGTTCAAAGCCAACCTGGGTAACTTAGCAAGACATTGTCTCAAAATTAAAAAAATAGAAAGGGCTGGGATATAGCTCAGTGGTAAAGCATGCCAGAGTTCAATTCCTGGTACCATGGCACCAAAAAAAAAAAAAAAAAAAATTTCCAAGGCTCTTTGTATTTCAGGGTTAGAAACAAGGGACCCTGAATTTTTTTTAATTTTTTTGTTTATTTCTTTGTTTGGTTTTGGTAATAGGGATTGAACTCAGGGTACTCGACCACTGAGCCACATCCCCAGCCCTATTTTGTGTTTTTTTATTTAGAGACAGGGTCTCATTGAGTTGCTTAGCACCTTGTCATTGCTGAGGCTGGCTTTGAACTTGAGATTCTCCTGTCTCAGCCTCCCAAAGTGCTGGGATTACAGGTGTGCACCACCACGCCTGGCAGACCCTGAATCTTTATTTGATTGTACATGGTAAATTCTTAAAAATGCTCCTGTTGGAATCTCAGTAGCTCTGACTAGTCTCCATAAAATGTAAAACTTTAGAAACATTGTAACTTCAAGAATTTAGCACCACTTTCCAGTGTTAAGTGTCTAACTGTGTCAATGTGAGTAGATACCTATAAAGAGGAGACTTTGTGCCAGAGTCTTTGCTTTGAGAGATTATTCATAAGCAAAGAGTTCAAAAGCCACTATATCTGAAATTGAAAGTTTTTATTTATTAAAGTACAAGCTAGTATCCTAAAGAAAGGAAAGCCCTCTAACCAAAAAAATAGACGTTACCCAGTTAAATTAGATCAATGTGAAACTTGGTCTGGAATTTCTATTTCCATCAACTCTTGTGGGGCTTATACAAAAGGATTTTCCTCTTTATGCACAGAAATTAGAAAACACTTACCAGTAATGAAAGTAGTTCAGGCATCCAAAAATAAGTTAGTTTACCATTTGGAATCATGAAGTTCAAGAGAATTTTCAAGTTTGCAATGCCTGGTCTCTCCCAGGGAGATTCAGAGGGCAGAAGCAATTCTAGTTTGTGCTAATGTTCCTGCCAGCTTGTGTCAACTATTTGCCATCACGACATCTCAGTTATCCCATCTGTCAGCTCCAAGTGTCTTTGATGTGTTTGAACAAATCACGTTTTCAAGAATTTCTCCAGGCTCCATTCTCGTGCCTAGCAGTGCTGTATTCTGTTCATGAATGAATTGTATGCACCTCTTCCTGATGCCTGCCAGGAGGGAGTTGGAGGAGGAGCTTAAGGGATCTTCTGATAAATCCAGATGATTACACATAAGCTGCTGTCAGCGTGGGAGAATGGAATTAAGGATGGCTGTCTGATTGGAATTGTGGAAATTTACTTTGCTAAATTTTCTTCATACTTCTCAGTATGAAGACTTCAGGGTTGCTAAGGGCATGTCAGAACTCCTAGTTCAGAAAACACTTTGGGACTGATAAAATCTGTGGTCTCCAGCACATATGGTTAGTTAGGGATGGCACAGGATCAGCATCTTTCAATGAATGAGGTTTCCGAAAACTAGCAAGCCAGGAAAAACCATCAGCAGGGCAGCATTTTGTGTCTGGGACCATTGTCCCCATGCCACCTGGATCTGCGATAGATCTGGTGGTTCAATTGGAGCATCCCCTGCCAGGTGCTGGTCTATGTACTTGAGGGCAGAGAAGACCTCTTTGGAACGACAGGCTGTAGGACTTTCCACTGTTGCTTGTTACATGCAACCATTTTATTTCCTCCCACTGGCAGTTAAGTTCATGAAGGTAGGGTGGATAACAACTCCTACCCCCAACACTACTGTCACTATTGGCCACTAACTACTGAAGCTACTGAGTCACCAAAAGGAACTTGTATTCACCAAGAGCTAAATGAGCTTGTCCTGTATCACTACAGTGGCTCTCCTTGCTGAGAGTCATTTTTCCCTTTCCCTCCTTGCTGACACCCCACCCTTCAAACACACACCCTTTTTGCTCTGGAGTTCTGTTCCCATCTACTCTCCGGCCCTTCCATGCTACCTGGACAGAGCCTTCCTTTTCTTTTCTATCCAGCCCCCAGTTTTTTCCCTTCCTTAGCTCTGCCCAACTCCTCCAGCCCTTACTGACTTTTTCCTTCTCTGAGTTGCAGTCATACTGTTTTCTTTGGATGGGGGAAGGCAGGGTGAATGTGCATCTCTTCATACTTGCAGTTCTGTTTATCTAAGCTGGATAACAAACTACTCCTAAAAGTTGGTGGCTCAAAATAATAAACCTTTTAACTGACCATATCTCATGGGTTTGTGAGTGAGGAATCCCTGTGGCGCTCAGCTGGGAAATCCTTTGGCTTCTATGGCAGCTATCAAGGTTGCTCTGTGGTTTCAACTAGCAGATGGTCCATTGGAGGATCCAGGATGGCATCATTCATGCACCTTGATGGGAAGGCTCGAAGGCATGCTCTATTGGGACAGTCCACCAAGGACACAGTGGTCTCAGAGTAGTCAGACTTCTTTATGGCAGCTGGCTTCTTCAAGACTGAGCGTTTAAGAGAAAGGAAGTGGAAGCTGCTAGTCTTCTAAGCCTGGACCCAGCATCTCTGCCATATTCCAATGGTCAAGCAGTTCTCTAGTTCTCCCAGTTTTAGGGGAAGGGACACTATACCTTATTTCTCATTATGTGGTAGAGTTCATCGCTACCATTAATCTAGTGCACTTGCCTTGTTTTTTTCTGCTATGGCTTAAAGGGCCTGCTCAAAGCTCATGCTGAAGGCCAGGGGTGCAGCTTAGTGGTAGAGCACTTGCCTGGCATGTGTGAGTCCCTGGATCCAATCCCCAGTACTACTAAATAAATAAACCAATACTTGTGCTACAATTTAATTGCCATTGTAACAATATGAAGAGATATGGCCTTATTGTCAGAACACTAAATTCTTGCCATTTTCTTGGGCAGTAGTCTCTCATCGTGGTTTCCATTGTCCCTCAGTTCAAATTACTTTTCAATTTTCTCATAATTTATCATTTCACATACATAAACTGTCATTTCTTAATTATCAGTGTATTTTCTTGTTATCTTTGCTTCTTCATTTTTACCTTCATTTCATTGTTGTAACAATGTGAACTATGTGGTTCTGAAGATTGAAAATGTGTTGAAGTTGGAATTTTATAAAAAGTTTCATGCATGCTTGGGGGAAAATGCATATTTTGTAGTTGTTAAGAATAAAGAGCTTTCTCTGTCCCTTAAAAAAAAGAGAGAGATGGCCTTTAAGAAGTGATTAAGCCACGAGGGCTCTACCTTCATGAATGGATTAATGCCATTGTCTTGGGAATGCATTAGTTATCATGGGAGTGCATGGCTTTGTTATAAAGGTGAGTTCTCAGTCCCACTTTCAAAGCTTCCTTGTTATGTGATGTCCTCTGCTATGGTATGATGCAGCAGGAAAACACTTGCTGGATGGCAGTGCCACACTCTTGGGCTTCTCAGCTTCCAGGACTCTAAAAAGTAAACCTCTGTTCTTTATAAATTACTCAGTCTCAGGTATTCTATTGTAGCTGCAGAAAATGGACCAAGAGCAGTTTGTGATTGTGCAGATTGTGTGATTGTCTGTAATCCCAGCAGCTCAAGAGGCTGAGGTAGGAGGATCACAAGTTTGAGGCTAGCCTCAGGAACTTAGTGAGGCCCTCAGCAACTTAGTGAGATCCTATCTCAAAATAAAAAGTAAAAAGGGCTGGGGATGTGGCTCAGTGGTTAAGTGCCCCTGGATTCAATCTCCAGTATCCAAAAAAAGAAAGAAAGAAAGAAAAAGAAAATGGACTAAGACATTACTTAATATTCTGCTTCTCTAAACCTGAATGTCTCATAAATGTCTGGTATTTAGGGCAAGTATCAAGAAATATGGTTTGAAATGAAATCCTTCCCCCTCTGGCCACTTTCTCAGAGAGACATCTGGCTTTGAGGAACAATTTGGAGACACCTCTTCTGATCTCATAGTTGAGGACTCAGAATTAAGTTGACTGTCATTGTGGATTTCTTCCCGGTTGTGTTCGGTTGGGAGATGTGAGGCTCCACTCTTTTGCCCAGGGTTCACCCTTAGCGAGGCTAAGGCTGGGGCAGGCTCCCCTGTCCCCCAGGCTGAGTCAGGGCCCTTTTACCCCCAAGGCATAACATCTGGGGCCAGTGGCCTGCAAATACAGCCTGCCTCCATACTGCCCATGAGCCGAATATGATTTTTACATTTTTTTAAAGAAGTCGAGAAAAAATCAGAAGAATACTTCATGGCACATGAAAATTATATGAAATTTAAATCTTAGTGTCCATAAATAAAGTTTGGTTAGGACATAGTCATGCTAATTTATGTATCATCTGTGGTCACGCACACACTGTAAGGGCAAGGTTAAGTGACTGTGGCAGAGATGATATGGCCTGCAAAACCCAAAATATATGCTCTGTCTCTCTTCACGGTCAAGTGACTTTACTGGCCTATCTAAGACCAATTGCATTTTTCAGAGATGGACTCCGGGCTCAAGGTAACAGTGAGGAGAAGAGAAAGTGTGGAATGTCCCACAAAGGCCCATGTGGTAAAAACCTGTCCCAGGGTCAGCACCACTGGGAGGTGGTAGAGACTCTAAGAGGTGGGGCCTAGCAGGAGGCCATGGGGTACATGCCCCCAAACAGGACTGTGGAACCTCAGCCTTTCCTTTTTCTTTCTTTTTCTTAGCTATGAGGTGAGCAGTTTTACTGTGCCACATGGTTACCCAGCATGGCCACCAGAGGCCTAAAAACTAGTGTGGGTCTGTCTGCTCATGAGTTGGAACCTCCATAATCGGGAGCCAAAATAACCCTTTTCTCTTTATACGTTGATTATCTTGGGTATTTGTTATAATAACAGAGAAAGCAGGTGCTGATATGACAGGGGGTAAAGATGAAAAACCACAGGAGCTAAATTAGCAATAAACATATTTATGTATGTTTTGTCATTGCAAGTCTGTGGAGCAAATGGCTTACAAAAAGCCAGAGATGAAACTAATTAGCTGACCTTGGAGAAGGATGAAAGACTTTGGTTGTTAGAATATTCCTCATAGTTGAATTCCTTCTTTCAGCCTGCCGTATCTTAGCAATTCTTTAATATAAGAATAAAAAAGTATTTTTGTCCTCATAGTCAATTAATTTCTGCCCCAAAGCATAGGATATGATTATTTCTGTCATTATCTTTGTTCCAGAGCCACTGATGAGACAGAAAGTGACACCTATTCATACATTTACACACACACACACACACACACACCCCTATACATGCAGTGCCTTAAAATACATCAGAACAAACAGGTTGAACTTTCAGGCGTTGGCCCCACCACGCTGTTTATTCTATAAATGGATTCTAAAGTACTTATATTTTACTTATTGGATCTTGCTGGCATTTAAGCTTGTCTTGCAGACCTATTTTTTTGCATCTAGCACAATGTACATCAAGCCTCCTCAGGTTCCAGGTGAGCCCATGGTTCCAGAACACCATTGGTCCCCTTGCCAGTGCCCACTCTTAACTGACCTAGGAAAGATAAGCAGATCCTTGAATGTGACTTGTTCCTGAGGTATGGCTCTGAGAGTTTTCTGTTTTCCTCTTTTGTACTATTTTGTGTTCTTGTTTTCCTTCTAAATTCCACAGAAACTTTTTTAGACCTCCCCATTGGGTTTTGTAGGCAACACTCTCTCTCTCTCCCGGGTGGCATCTCCCCCTGAGCCATGAGCAGTGCCCTGTGTGGCATTCTTCCTTGCTCCCACCCTCCAGGACAAGACACCGAGGAGGAAGCTGCATGGATGTGCTTAGCACTGTCTGCAGCAAGTGAGTTTTCAGTTCTTTCACCTGAAATAGGATTTCATTCACGAGTTACTACAGGATCCTCGTGACTGCCCGTAGACTCTGCAGTAGTGACTCACGTACCCATCTCGGATATCACATGGGGAAGGATGGTCGGGAAAGGGGACACAGGGAGGGAGGCCAGTGGGGGCAGAATCCCATCCTGACCATGACTAAGGTTTGAATGTGCCCCGCAATGTTCACACGTTGGAAATCTGGTCCCCAAAGCAGTGGCATGGGAGGTGCCTAATGAGAGGGCACTGGCTGTGGGTGGAGTGAAGGGCTTGGCGCTATAGTTCCAGGAATGGGTTCTTTAGAAAAGTGGGTTTGGTCCTTTTCCTCTGGTGCTGCCCTCTGGCCTTCCTATCCTTGCCTTCTGCCATGGGGCGAAGACCCTCATGATGTTAGCACCTCGATCTTGGACTTCCCAGCCCCCAGAAGTTTCTGTACAGATTACAGAGATGGTAACAATATAAAATGGACTAAGCCACCAACCTGCAGTGTGACACCATGGTTCAGTGAGCTTCTTTGCTACTACGACTGCCACACCCACCAGAACAATGGTAGAGGGGAGGAAGAGTTTATTTGAGGGCTCACGCTTTCAGAGGTCTTAGTCCATAGAGGGCCATCTCCATTCCTCGGGACTCAAGGTGAGGCAGGACATCATGGTGGGAGAGTGTGGTGGAGGGAAGCAGCTCACATGGTGATCAGAAGCAGAGGGAGAGGTCTTGGCTCACCAGATACAAATATATATGCCAAAGCCACGCCCCCAATTTCCAGTTCCTCCAGCCGCCCGCTAGTACTTCAGTTACCACTCAGTGAATCCCTATCAGGGGATGAATTTATTGATTGGGGTAAGACTCTCACAACCCAATCATTTCTCCTCTGAACCTTCTTGCAGTGTCTCACATGTGAGCTTTTGGGGGACACCACATCTAAACCATAACACACAATTTGTACCAGAAAATATATCACCTGACACATAAATATATTATCCTGGTTGAATCTTATAAGAAATTGATAATAGACATTACCAAATACAGAGTCAGAAACTGAGGTTCAGAGAAGTTAAGTGACTTGCCCAATGATACACAGCTGGTAATTAGGCCCATTCTAAATTACCTTTCTTCAGCCCTCTCCATTTCAGTACATGGCAGTGCTCATATCAAGTCTGTTGATGGGATTCTATTTCTCTGGTGTTTTCCTGCATCCTACTTTTAACCCAGCAGTTACTTCCTGCTGGCTTCACTTTTAAAATAAACCCATAAGCTCTCACCTCTGCCAATCCCGCCAGCTCCAAGCCGTTGGCCTTTCTTCCCTGGACCACTGGGACATCTTCCTGCCTGTTCTTGCTGCCTCTGCCCTTTCTTCCTGAAAGTCGATTCCCAGTATCCAGGCAGATTCCCATTCTGGGAACAGGAGGCCTGTTGCCACTGGGCAATCCCACTTGATTCCAAATATAAGTGGAAGTCCTGACAGGGCCGCAGTCTCCTCCTGAGCCATAGTCTCTCTTCACATCCCCCATCACTTGCTGGCTCAGCTTCAGCCACATGGCCTCCCAGCTGTGCCTTGAATAGCCAGGGCCTTAGCACTTACTGCTCTTGCTGCTTGGGATACTCTTGTCCCAGGAGATGGCATGATTTACTTCCCTACCACCTTCATGTCTTTGCAGTGAAATCTACCTTGCCTCTTCCATTTAAAAACCTTTCCTGTTCCTCTTCCCCCACCTGCCCAGTCTTCCTTATTCTCTGTACCTGCTTTATTTTTCTCCTTGGTGCCACTCATTATCTAAAATGCCGTGTCTTATTTGCTTCTTCATTGCCTGCGTCCCTTATGATAATGTAAGCTCCATGAGGGTGTGATTCTGTCTGCGTTATTCAGTACCAGATCCCTAGTACCTTCATGATGCCTAGTACATAATAAATGCTCAATAAATTTTAATGAGAAAATGAATAAATGAGTCAATCTTAGGACTTGAAATCCAGCCCTCTCTCCCCTTTTCAGGTCTGCTCCATGCTTCCGATTAATTTCCCAATAATTACACAAAGAGAGAAGAGCTCATTTCAGAAAATAGCTGAAGCATGCATATAAAAGAAGGAAGTTGGCCCATGATGTCTAAGATTGGTGTGGACATTGATATTCTGTAGTTAAAAATGCTGATTTCATGATTCATCATCTCAGAGGACGAGCCTCCCAGACATGTGCCTTTGGACTATGGTTATCATCTCTTTGGTCATTAGCTTTTCTCTTTGTAAAATATGGAGGTTGGTAGACAGTCATTACTCTTCTATCCACATCAGCAATTCTATCATTTGGTCCACTGAGTTAAATAAAACAACCTGCTGCTCACTTTGCAGACTCCTTCTGAATATATATCCATGGATTAAGCTCTCTGCAGAACAGAACATAGTTCTTTTTCTTAATGTATTTCCTAAGTGCAGTTGAACGTCCTGGGTATAATGTCTGACACTCAGTTGTCTGTCAATATGCCTTGTTGGCCCAATTAAAGACAGATTGCATTGAACTCCGAGATCTCATTTAAAGTCTGTTGTTTGATGACGTAGTTCTAAAAGAACAGTGTCCGTTGGCAGCATCAGAGGCCACAGCATTCCTGTACACATGTGGTGACACTGAGTTCATCCATTGTCGCTCTAGTCAATAGATGTTTCTGTTCAGAAAAGTTAACATAGGGGTCAATACTACAGGCTGCCAAGAAATAATAGAAACGTGGCAACTCTTAGGATTCTAAGGGCTGGAGTAGAGTTTCAAGTTCAAAACCCATTTTAAATGTTCATCCCTTCATTTAACACACATAAATAAGGCCGAGTTCAGCTTGTCTTGAACAGTAGTAGGGAACTATTGTTTATTATATAAGCTTGGAGAAAAGTATAGAAGATGGTAACGGATATACCATGTCCTAAAACCACAGCCTTGTAGTGGTTAAGGCATTGGAGGTCTGGAAAAATGTTTTAAACTTTACCCCAACTTCCGATCACTATGTTCTTACTCCTTAAGATTTTTAAGGCCAGAAGACTCAGAATAGATCTGTTTTAATATCACAGTCATTTATATCAAATGTCATGTCACATTTTAGTAAGAATGAATTTCTCCTTAAGTATGAGATTTTGAAAAAGGTATTTTAATAAATGATTTTATAGGTGATATTATATAATAGGACAGAATATTTTTCCTTTCAGAGGGGCACTATTTAAGTGTTCATTCTCCCTCTTTTTATGCACACATGCATGCACACACACACACACACACACATACACTTTATCTCAATAAAGTGCTGAAAAACTTCAATTTAGATTGAATGCATCAAATATGGGCTTAGTCCCTACTATATAAACTATTCTTCAGGAAATTAGAAGATAAAAAGATATAAGGGTATGCATGCTTTGCCCTCAGGTAATTTACATTTTGAACCGTGGAGAAAACAAAAAGCCAGACTTCCTTACAGTACATGGTACATGCCAAAAAAAAAGTTCCAAGTCATTTGCTGTGCAAGAAGACACATTTGTCAGAAATCCAGAGTTTCCTGGAGGAGGGACTCATAGAGGAGACCTTGATAAATGGGGAGAATTGAGGTCAGGCTCCTTAATGCGCAGGATCCTCATTCAAAATGCCCTGTTCGCCAATTGCAGCTCATGTGCGACTTTTCTGGCACTCTGCCATCACCTAAAATGAAGTTCATGCCCACAGTGTTGGTCGGTGGAAAAGAATGAGACTGGGTGACAGCCAGGACAAATGGAATCCTCTAAGGCAGAGAGAAAAACAGAGGAAATGAAATGGCATAATCCAGGAGCTGCCAATGAGCAAGGGTGGGAGAGAGGAGGATGGCAGAGACTACGATGTGTTGTTCATTGTCAATTGTCCAGCCTTCTGGATGTCACCTGAGGACACTGCCACAATTAACATGCCACCAGACGCACACAGTGACTACACATTTTGGCATAGTTGGCAGTATCCATTGAGTCTTCAACAAAAGCAGTTTCAGTGGCGGATCTTGTGCCAGGCTTTTAGAGAAAGAGAATAAATGATGCTGCGATGACAAGCTGTCCCACTGCAGCAACAATAGTTTGGACTTCCAGTGCTGCCTGTCACCCAGCCTAAAATACATCTTCATTTGTTCATGCTCATTTGCAGCTGGGGAAGAAGACTTTTGAAAGACTTTTGAATACATCAAAGGTCACAGTTTTCTACCTTTTCATACAGTTACCCCTTACCCCAAGCCCTCAGTCTGCCACCAAAACAAACAAACATACACACACACACATGCACAATAAAAACTCTTAAATGCACCAAAAATTAGGAAGCTTTCCTCTGTGTGTGTGTGTGTGTGTTCTGTGTACATATTTCTATAGGAAGCGCAAAAAACAGGTTCCCTTAGGTATGACTTTTAGTTCCATAAAGATTTATTAACCAACCTACTGGATGCCAACCATTATGCTAGTCAATGGGTTTAAAAAGATGAAAACATCAAGGTTGGACAGCCCATGGCTTTTTTCCCAGCTGTTGCAGTGCAAGAGTAGCACTAGCAACAACCAAATGCCAATATGTTTGGAGGCCAAGGGAAGGGGAGAGCGAGACTCCATTGTCCCTGTGTTCTTTTGTTCCCACCTTGTAGACATGACCAGGAACCCATAAGAAAATAGTGCCACGTCTTCCAGATAAGAGCGCAGCATTTTAACCAGTGATGGGCTTATTTGCACAAAGTCATTCCAACTCCATACTCATCTTCAGCTGTGGCTGGGACAACTTGCCATAAACTTAGTGGCTCAGTGGGCTGAGGGTGTAGCTCAGTGGTAGAGTGTGGGCTTAGCATACGCCAGGCCCCTAGTTTGATGTCTTGCACTGAAAAAGAAAGAAAGAAAGAGAGAGAGAGAGAGGGAGGCAGGGAGGGAGGGAAAAGAAAAGGAAAGGAAGAAAGAAAGAGAAGGAAGGAAGGAAGGAAGGAAGGAAGGAAGGAAGGAAGGAAGGAAGGAAGGAAGGAAGGAAAGGAAGGAAGGAAGGAAGGAAGGAAGGAAGGAAGGAAGGAAGGAAGGAAGGAAGGAAGGAAAGAGAAAGAGAAAGGAAGGAAGGGAGGGAGGAAGACAGGTAGCTTATAATAAGTAATTTTTTCTGTCTCAGTTCTGTAGGTAAGGAAATGTGACACAGGTCTCACTGGGCCAAAGCAAAGGTGTAGGTGCTGGGGGGCCTTTCTCCCGTCTGGAGGCCCTGGGGGAATCTACTCCCTGCCTCCTTCAACTTCTAGGGGCTGCTGCTATGCTTAGACTTCATCCTCCTCCTTCAAAGCTGGCAACAGTGAGCTGAATCCTGCTCATACAGCATCTCTGACCTGTTTTCTCCTCTGTCTTCCTCTTTTAAGAACCATTGTGATGACATTGGGTCTACCTGGATAATCCAAGATAATCTTTCTATTTTTAGGAACAGCTTTTGCCAAGTAACCTGACCTATTTGCAGGTTCTGGGGATTAGGATATGGATATGTTTGGGAGAAGAGCAGGATATCATGCTGCCCACCCATGCTGTCTCTAAAACCACTGATGGTAAGAAATCAGATAAGGGCTAGGAATAGCACTTGGGACTCAGGAAAGAAGAGAATTCCTGGCGTTGGTCACCAGGGAACTCCTATCACCACCCTGGGTGCCCCCGAGATAGCTCTGTCAGGGAGAAAGGATTGATGGCATGTTACATAAAACTATCACTTGCCTGGTAATCCAGAGACTTGGATTTTATTTTCTCTTCAGTAAATAAACTGCTGAGCATCTGCAGGCAAACTATTGAATAGCTCCAGGGTTCCAGTTCCTGCTCTGCAGAATGGCTATGGTAGATTAGATGTTCTCCAAACCTCTTTCAGTTTCTAGCTCTCCATGGCTCATTCTACAAGGGAATATACTGGACATATAGAAAGCCTGGCCTGTTTTTTAAAATGCAGTACTGTTATTCCTGCATTGAAATGCTGGAATAACGTACGAATGTTGTCTAATACACAACCTAGAGTCTGTATCCTTGTAGGTCTTGCCTGGGCCTGCATCCTGCCCCTGATGATGGCAAATACACATTGTCCACCCCCAGTCTTTTTTCTTAGT
This sequence comes from Geosciurus inauris, assembly GCA_004024805.1. NCBI lineage: Eukaryota > Metazoa > Chordata > Mammalia > Rodentia > Sciuridae > Geosciurus > Geosciurus inauris. The sequence goes on from PVHX01002819.1 coordinate 103,448, forward strand.
TTGGAAATTATCCCTGAAGAGTAATGCCATGGAATTAGGTGAATTAAAGGTAAAATTGTGGTTCTGCCTGAAATAAGGCTTTAAGAAAATCAACTTGGAATGGATGGAGTTGGAGAATATCATGCTAAGTGAAGTAAGCCAATCCCAAAACACCAAATGCCAAATGTTCTCTCAGATAAGTGGATGCTGATCCATAATGTGGGGGAGCACTTGGGAACAATGGAGGAAATTTGGTCACAGGGATGGAAGGAGAGAGGGGCCATGGGGACAGTAAAGATGGTGGAATATGATGGACATCATAGCCCCAGCTTTATGTATGACTGCATGTATGCTGTGATTCTACATCACGTACAACTAGAGAAATGAAAAGTTGTGCTCCATCTGTGTACAATGAATCAAAATGCATTCTGTTATCATGTATACCTAAGTAGAATAAATAAATAAATAAAATTATAAAAAAAAGAAAAGAAAATCAACTTGGAGATATATGAGGTCACATAAAATTGAAAGTGAGTACATGCTGATCCATAATAGGGGGGAGGACACGGGAACAATGGAGTAACTCTGTTCACTGGTGTAAGGGGGGAGGGGCATGAGGACAGTAAAGGCGGTGGAATATGATGGACATCATAGCCCCAGCTTTATGTATGACTGCATGTATGTTGTGATTCTACATCACTTACAACCAGAGAAAGGGAATGTTATCCTTCATCTGTGTACAATGAATCAAATTGCACTCTGCTATCATGTAAACCTAAATAGAACAAATAAATTTTAAAAATGGAAAAAAAGAAAGTGAGCCTGCTGAAGTGACTTGAAGAAGGGTGATTTAGGCTTCCAAAGCTTGCATTGAGGGTAAGAAACTTGAGCCTAAAAAGAACTTGTAAACGTGTGCTTCATTAGACACTCCTCCCTCACTACCTTTTTCTCCCTTTAATCAAAGAATTCTATATATGCAAGTAACTGAATCACCTCCACCCCCCCCCCCGTTTTCCCCCCTTTTAATCACAACTGGGAGGAAAATTTCCAGCTAGGCATTAAATTGGGTCAACAGCTAACACAGCATGAGTATAGAGAGTGGGGATAGTAAGCGGTATAGACACAGGAAATAAACGACATGGTGCTACTGGCATTGATAAGCTGTTGAATAGAGCAAGGGCCCTATTAAGATGGAAAGTAATAAAAGATGAGAGGAAACACGGTTACCAGCAGCTGATAAACAACATTCCTGCCTTATGAAGGCATTAGTTTCACTTAATGGCTTCTAATGCCCCCAGTATAATCTCCTATGGTATCCTGTATCCCCCAGAGCAGCCCTAAAGAACACCTAGGAAATGTCATCTGTGCAGTTGTGCAAAGGATAACATTGAGTGGCCGCAGGCAGACCTGAAAACATTAAGTATGGCAGGTGCACAGAGCTGCATCCATTTACAAAGGACAGCATTGAGGGAGGCTGTAGAAAATATGTCCTTGACGCTGGTATGTGCAGGTAGAAGTGGAATTTCATCAGGAGCGTATGCAGAAATGTGCTAGCTGCAAAAGGGCAGGTATTCCCTGCTCAAGTGTGTCAAATAATTTGCTACTAAACAGCAGGATTTCCTCACCATGAAACAGTACTAATATTTGGCTAGGATAGTCCACACAGCTGGTGGCTAGGCCCAGATGATCCCTGGAAATTTTATGGAGGTCATTCTTTCCCATGCCACACCCAGTGAGGACTGTACCAGATAGTTATTTTCTCCAGGAAAACATGCAGGAGCCCAGACAGTGCATTAGGAGAGGTTCTAGCATCAGTGCACATTGACCCAGAAACAGCTTTCCCCTCTGACCTGAGACTCAGGACCATGCTGTGCTCGAGCCTGTTAAATTGTATGGGATTGGAACTCAGGCGCGTGTCCACAGGCTCTCAAACCACAGGTGTGCAGCATCCAAGCCTTAGGGTTCTTCTCCTGCCATGGTGACTGCAGCTCAGTCCCATGACTGGAGCCACTCCAGTCCTCCCAGTGCCTCTGAGAGTGAACCCACAGGCTATAGGAACTGGTTCTCTCCTTCAGACCCAAGGCTTACACAGTAGACAAAATAATGCCCCCAAAGATGTTCATGTCCAGAACCTGTGAATATGGCAAAAGAGACTATGTATATTTTTGTTAAGAAAGGAGTATAAATCTGGATTACCTAGGTGGTCCCCCAATGTAATCACTAAGAAGGTGACAGGAAGGTGTGAGTCAGAGAAGGAGTTGTAATGATAGAAGCAAGGGTGAGAGTAATGTGAGACCAAAAGTCAAAGAATGTGTGGGCAGATTCTAGAAACGCAAAAAAAATCAATCAAACAAAGAAATTGAGTCTCTCCAATTTAGAGAGACTAGAAACTCCAGAAGGAACTTAGCCCTGACACCCAAGTTGGATTTCTGATGTCCAGTAAAATAATAAATTCCTATTTCTCTAAGTCACTAAGGTCGTGATAATTTATTACAGCAGCAATAGGAAATTAATACACCTACTTCATTCCTTTCCTTGGGATTAACCACTTTATGGGTTAACAAATAATAACACATTTACTTCCTTCACCAGAAAATTTACTCTCATTCACCAGAGTGGAAGTTTACCACCCTGGTTCCAGCAAATGCCACAAAGTGGCATTGACATTGGGCAGGTTATTGGGCAGAATTTGCTTTCATAGTATCATTAACAAACTATTCATTTGTCTTGTGTGATGGTTGTATTTGAAAGGTAGGATGACTATTTCTATTATTCTGATTTTCTAAAAATGTCTTCAATGAACATATTAATTTTGTGATTAAGTGGCATAATAATGACAAATCTTAAAGGAATGAATAAATTCATTATTGCCAGTGCCCTAGTCTGTATCACCTGATTGCTAATGAGAATGTGTTGTTTGTCCAAGTTGAAAGTAGAAAAAGGAAAGACCAATCCCCTAAGTAAAAGCAATCAATTACCTTATTTACCTGAAACAATGCACAAGAACAAGTGTTGCCTGTTGATTTCAGGTTGTCATGAGTTGAATGGCAGCACTGTAGCAGGCAGAGTTCTAAGGTGGCCCCAGGGTATACATATCCTGCATCATCTCTGGGTCCATGAGTACAGGAGATTTTGCTTTTGTGATTAGGCATGTAATATGGCACAGACTCTATGACAGGGAGATTGTTTGAGTGGGCCTGGCCATCACATGGCCCTAGAAAAGCAGAGCTTTCTCAGTCTGGTTGCAAGAGAAGAAGTCAGATTTGAAGCATGAGGAGGATTTGATATGGTACTGATGATTTTAATGATGGAAGAGGCTACATGTCAAGGTCTATATGGATGGCCTGAGAGAGCCAGAGTAGTCAAGGCTGACAGCCAGCAAGGAAAGGCGGGCCCAGCCCTACAACTGCAAGGAATCAAATTTTGCCAACAGCAAGAGTGAACTTGGATTTTTCCCCAGAAAACCCAGATGAGAACCCAGCTCATAGACACCTCGATTTTAACCTTGAGAGACCCTGAGCAGAGAACTCAGTTACCTCTAAGAGCTAATAGATGGATGTGTTTTTAAATCTATATTTGCAGCAATTTGTACAGGTACTATAAATAAAGGATAGTTTTGGTCACTCAACATCCATAATTCTAGCAAACTCAGGCTACCCTGTGCTAGCTTAATTGATAGTCCTCAAAAATCAATTTTGTTTTATAAGTCCTAGAATTTAGACTAGCTCCTGAGGTTATTTATTTATTTATTTGTTTGTTTGCTTTTTAAAGCTTTTTATTAGTTCTATTGAGATACAATTCACATGCCATATAATTCACTCAGCAAAATATACAACTCAGTGGCTTTTTATATATTTGCAGATATGTACAACTATCAAATGAGGCAATTTTGATAACAAAAGAGTCTAAATGCACTGCTGTAAAATTGAGTATGAGGACAGAAAGACATAACTGTACATAACTACACTGAAATCAGGCTACAGATTCAAAAGCTTAAACCTAGCAATTTACGTAGCTTAGGGAGTCAATGTTTACAGTCCCAACTATGTACAAGTCACAGCCTCAGTTGTTCTCTTTCTGCAGGCACAAATTCCTTCCTGATCCCTGGCGTCCATTGGCACAACACGATCTCAGGCGGCCATGGCAGCAAACCCTTATATGTCCCTGTCTGTTCTGCTGCATGCTACCAGGGCCTGTCCATCTCCCTTGACTTCCCTCCAGTGCCCACATGTGGGTTACCCAAGCTCCTAAATTTTTTTTTTTTTAAATATTTTTTTAGTTGCTGATGGACACAATGTCTTTATTTTATTGCTTTGTATGTGGTGCTGAGGATCGAACCCAGGGCCTCACGCATGCGAGGCAAGCGCTCTACCGCTGAGCTACAATCCCAGCCCCCCAAGCTCCTAAATTAATGTCTTGTCTAAGTAAGGGAGAATTGGGGACCTTTTACCCACAAGTATACTACATTGCAGAGTCTCCACTTCCCATGAGTGCCTGTGGAGGGCACGTCAGAGGAAAGGGTTTGTTGACAGTAGGTGGCCAGTTGGGCACTGGACATATCTCTACTTGGAAGCCAGTACTATCCCTGCGGGGGGCACTGATGTCCGAGGTCTGACTGCTCTGGGGAATGGGCTGCGCAGCAGGGAAGGAAGAAGGGCGGGGAGGCACTTGTGAGCTTTGGGCACCTCCTACTTATTAGAAGTCTGGACTTTATTTCAGTATCCTGACCACCAGTGAAAGTGTGCCACTGGGAATATTTTTGCCCATAAACAAATTGACATGTTGGTTGGAGCCCCTATTTATAGAAAACCCTATGTCGCCTTATCTCTTTTTTCACAAAATTTGATAGTGTATGAATGTTTCCTATAAAGTGATATCTTGGTCCTGTAGGTTAAACTGTCTTTCTTCACCTGTAACTATCCAAGCAGCTCACTGTTGAATAAATGGAAGAGTCTAGAGCATGCATTCTCAAAGGGGCAAATGACCCTACAGGAGCAAAAATTTGTTCTGGGGTAGGAGTGATAAAAAAAAAATCCTACTCTTTTTGTGTCTAAATCCCAGGTATACATGCAATGGATAGACTGATATGAAATATATTTGTGGTATTCAATTTTTATTGGAGATTGTTGGGGCAAAACATATCATAAAAGTTTCCCTAGGAGGGTGAAAATAATGTAGAAAAACTGATTTACAGTAAAAGTTAAATGATCGCTACTACTTTGGGCTGTCTGTCTCCAGTAGAATCCAATTCTATGAAGGCAGGAAAGTTTGTCTCTTTGTTCTCCACTCTATTCTAAGTGCCTAGAATGTGCCTGGGAATCAGGAGACATTCAATCAATGTATAGTGAACGAAACAAATAAATGAATGACTTCTCTGAGTGTCCCAGAGTCAATTTCCTGTTGGCATTGCAGTTGGCATGTCTGAAGGTTTTCTAGCAGCACAGGAGCTGGGCCCTTCCTGGGGCACACAGTAGTTTAGGGTGGCAGGTGCATCTGAGGTCTCTTTCTTTCTTGGGGTGTGCACTTTGATCCTCATTGCAAGCTCCCCTCAAACTTTCATTGTGTGCCTTTTCTATGTGCCCCCTCTATCCAATCTCCCCACCCCTAGTATCCCAGCTGTATGACCCAGGTACTTCTTTAGTTCAGTCCATCGAAATAAATGACAATGTACTTTGAAAAGAGACTGAGACAGAGAAGACAGTGTGCATGCCAGCCTGTAGGGGCCCGAGGGAGGGGCTTTCTAGGCCACGTGGCTTTTTGAAGTCAGTTGGTGTTCCCTTTGGCATACAGACATGTATTGTGGCTCTTTGAGTGCCATTTAGTGATTCTGGTATTTTCAAATCAAGGCTCATGATAAGGGGTTTGGGAGAAGGATGACAAGAAAACTTAAAGGAGATGTGTAGCTGGAGGCACATCTCAGAGGTCTGGGTGTAGCTCAGTAGTAAAGTGCATGCTTAGCATGTATGAGGCTCTGGGTTTAATTCCAGTACCACAAAAAAGGAGGAGGAGGAAGAGGAGGAGGAGGAGGAAGAAGAATAAGAAGGAGGAGAAGGAGGAAGAGGAGAAAGAGGAGAAGGAGGAAAAGAAGAAAAAACCCCAAAACTACAACAATAACAAAAACCAACAACCTAAGCTAAAAGGGATAAAGGGATATTAAGAACAGATTTAGTTGACTTCGCTTTGCCTAGACGTTTTTCTATAAACATCTCCAGAGATGTTTTTGCTTGATGAACTGGGAATGTGCACTACTCAGGAGGCACCTGGCAGTTGAGGCATATTTTGTATGATTTGATGGCTATTTTTTTTTAAATATTTATTTTTTAGTTGTAGGTAGACAGAGTATCTTTATTTTAGTTTTTATGTGGTGCTGAGAATCGAACCCAGTGCCTCATGCGTGCTAGGCGAGCACGCTACCACTGCGCCATAACCCCAGCCCCTGATTTGATGGCTATTTTAACAGAACCAAAATCTTTACAAAAGAATTTCACTGAGAAGTGTACATGTGTATATTTACATATACACACATGCATATATGTTTACATGCTTTATATACTTACAAATAAATAAGGAGATCAACATGGGAATTTGACCTTGTACAACTATGGTAGCTAGTTACAGTCCCTGTGTCTGATGCTGGAGTCTGCAGGAAAGTCAGGAAGGGAAGAGGTATGTTGTTTTAGTCTGCTCCGGCTGCCATAACAAAATACCACTGAGTGAGTGGCTTAAACAACAGAAATTTATTTTCTCCTAGTTCTAGAGGCTGAAAAATCCAAGATCAAAGTCCCCAGCATTCAATTCCTAGCATGGCCCCTCTTCCTGGCTTTCTGGCAGTCCCCTTCTCACTGTGTGCTCATGTGACCGATGCATTGTGCGCCTGCGTAGACACAGCTTGTCTCTTCTCATAAGGGCATTAATTCTATTGGATTGGGGTCCCCATCTGTGATCTCATTTATCCTTAGCTACTTTTAAAAGTCCTATCTCCAGATACTGTCATATTGGGGGTCAGAGCTTCGACATAGGAATTTTGCAAGGACACAAACATTTCATCCATAGCAGATGTAAAATAGGGAGACAGGGACAAGCTGGAACTTTCCAGCAGAAGCTGGAACCCACAATGATGGACTTAAACCTCTATCAGTGTCTGCTGTGTCTGACCTCAGTGGGTGTCCTAGAGGAGAAACTGATGTCCCTTATCAGAAAACTAAATGCATGACTGACCCAGGTATTAGAGATGCTGGAGGAGAGTCTGGGGGAGGTTGGGTAGTTATAGGCCTGGCTGCAGATGGCCCCAACATGCTGAGCCAGCAGATAAGCAATAACATGCGTGAGCTACAGATGTCTGCTGTCACTTCAGCCCTCCAGATCAGCCCCACCCTGCACCATGAGGGCTTCCTACAGTGTACTCTAGTCAGAAGCATGCAGGGCAGGGAACTTTAGGAACTGTAGGTGAGTCCATCCAAGTTGATGCATTACAAAGCCATCATGGTCTCTAAAGAGGAATCACGTGTACAGTGCAGGAGATGGGCACCATTAGCAGGACGCGAACAAACAGTTTATGACTCAGAAACCTATCTTGAAGGGGCCAAAGGAACTCTGTTGATGACAAAGAACCAGGATGCAAAGAAAGGAGGGATGCTGGAGACAAGGCGTTGGTTCAGAGGTTAAGGCTTGAGGACAAGAGCGAAGGAGCAAGGGTGGCGCTTGAGGCTGTGTTAAGTAGAGAGTGGAGAAGCACAAAGAGAGACAGAAAAAAGCAGAATAGAAACGTCAGAATGTATTCATGCACAAAGGAAAGCTAAGAGTGAGAGGCTCAACATGATTCTCAGACAAGACAGCATCAGTGGGAATTAGACACCTGAATTTCACAGATTCTGGGATGTGGAGCATCCGTGGCTACAGGGTACTGTGTTAAATGCCCATAAAAATTATTAACATGAGTCTTGTCCTACATTATTTGAAGAAGAATTTGTGAAATCAGCACAGTTCCCACTGCCCTGCAGCCTAAATGTTAAAGATATTTACCAGAATTTTCTTTCCCAAAAGGAACAACATCTTAATCTTCTTAGGGGGACCGGAGGCAAGGCCTAAATTTGGAACCAAAGGGTCGAAGCATTACAACAAACATGAGAATAGATGAAAGGGTTTCTGAAATAGTAGGGAGTGGAGACAGAAGGCACCTAATAAGGTTTGTTTTTGAATCGAGACTCAACAAAGGGGTCACATGAAGGACCTTGAAATTGGATGTAGAGTTTAATTGCTCCCAATTCCCTCCAGGAAAGACTGTATGCCTGGGAGTCAAGTCTCAGCTGTGCCACACCTACCACTCTGGGGTAACCTCAGGCTGCTCACCTATGAAGTGGCAAAGACGTATTTATCTCACAGAACAATCATGGAAAACAACAGCCAACATTGGTACTCAACAAATGTAGTGGGCACCCAGCCATTTTCCCTACACTAGCAACACAGGGATGAAGAGAGAGGGACAATGTCCTTTTTGTCTTGGAGATTACAACATGGTAAGAAGTGACACATGAAAGCAAATAAATAATTGATCATTTAATCTCTCAGTGCCCAGTATCAGAGAGGTTATATAATTATGTTCATCCTGCAAGTTAGCTTTATTATGTTCCTTTCACAAATGCTGATGCTGAGGTTACTTGCCCATGACCTCTCTGCTACCATGTGTCAGAGGAAAGACTCAACCTTTGCAATGGCCTCTTGGCACTTTGTAAAAATTCCCTTTCCTCACTGTGGGCTGTGAAGCTTTGTAGGATCTGGCTCCATCCTACCTTTCCACTTGCTCACCAACCCCAAGCCCCAAGTCTTCTGACTCCACCAATCTCTCTTCCAATAGCAAATATAAGCCTGCAATTGTCACATACTTGTAAAACTGATATAGGGTGCATTATCTCCTGTGGACAGATGGTTGTGACTTTATATACCAAGAAAACCTATTTAGGCAGATGTTTCATTAACAAGAAGTGTAAACATGGTCCTAATGAATGCATTTCCTGAAAGTTGTTGGTTTCCATTAACACAGAGATAGTTATGTGTGATTAATGCACCAGTAAGACATTTGACGTGAATGGAAAAGTGAAAAGTCAAATGGGATTCTTAGGGCAAGAATAACCACTGGGAACTAGCCACATCTAGAACTAGCCACGTTATCCTTGCTGTGGATTTAAATGATGTTGAGTTTCTACTGCTTGAGAGATAAACACGGGAAAATAATAAAATAAAATAAAAGGGTTGGTGGAATTAAATGACTGAAGGCAGAGGACTCTGGACTGGCTGCTCAGGTCAGACCTCAGTGAGGAGGAGGCTACTGAGGAATAGGAACGAGACAGAGATGTGGACACCTGGAGGAAGCCTGCAGGAGAGGGAACACATGTGCAAAAAGCCCAGCTGGAATGAGTGTGGTGAGCTTGGGAGCAGAATGAAGACCAGCTTGGGGATGGGGAGTCTGTGGGATGTGGAAAGGTAGACACCCACCAGATCCTGCAATTACAGGACTTGGCAGCCCATGGTGAGGAATGTGAATTTTATGCAAAGTGCAGGGGAGGCCACTGGAAGATTTTAAGCAAAAGTGACATGATCTCATTTGTACTTAAAAAAAGAAGACACTGTGGCTTCTGTAAAGGCATCGCTATCGCTGATGGAGCACTTCCAGACTGTTCATTATTTTTAAAGATTATTGTGCGCTGGATCATTCATGCATGCCAGACTGGAAGTGGACAGGACGGAGGAAAATGGGGAACTTTTGCAACACCAGTAAGAGCAGAGGAATGGCTAGGATGCAGGCCGTGGTGCAGACCTTTGAGTCATGGCAGCCAGGAGAGATTCTGTGATGGCTCTGGGGTCCCTTGTTTGTCACTTCTCTCCATCAAACATACCTGCCCTTCATATACTCTTGGTGACTGCATGCCTGTAGGTTAGCATCAATTAATCCATGTGTTACCCTTGCCAGGTGAAAGAGATCCTAAAACCATTTCAGATGTCCTAGTTGTCAGAAATTCCTCAATCTCTGATTCTAGCAAAACAGGAATTCCCAAGTCCATAGCATGCCAGGAAAGGAGCACAGACAGTGGTGGCCTCCTACTCTGCCCTGCCTGAGATACCCTGGTGTAAAACATGAGCTCAGTGGTTGAGAACCCCTGAGTTTAATCCCTGGTACCAAAAAAAAAAAATGAGATCAAATTTATCATTATCAAGTAGAATAAAAAAATTTTTAAACAATTTTAATGATACCTGTATCATTAAATGATGTATGTGCAAACTTTGATGAGTTTAGACAGAGGCACCTATCATGATACTAAAGCCACAATCTAGGTAATAAACACAGCCATTGCCTCCAAAAGTTTCTTCATGTACTTTTATTATTTCTGCTTGTTGATTTGTTTTAATAAGAACACTTCACATGAGGTGTACCCCATTAACAAAATTTTCTAGTGTACAGTCTTGTTAATTAAGACACTATTGTGCAGCAGATCTCTAGAACTTTCTCATCTTGTATAACCGATACTTTATATCTACGAATAATAGCTCCCCGTTTCTCCCTCCCCATAGCAGCTGGCAACTACCAATGCCCTCTCTGCATCAATGATTTTGACTATTATAGAATCTTCACATGAAAGTGGGATCACGTAGTGTTTGTTCTCCTGTGACTATCTTATTTTACTTAGTATAATGTTCTTCAGGTTCATCCATGTTGTGGCACATGGCAGGATTTCCCCTTGTTAGGGTTGAAAAATATTCCATGTGGATGTATACTACATTTTCTTTATTTGTGGTCTGTCCATGGGCATATTAGATCGTTTCTATATCTTGGCTATTGTGAACAATGCTGCAATGAACTTGAAAGTACAGATCTCTTCTCTGGATCTCAATTGCAATTCTTTTGGATAAAGGCCCAGAAATGGGATTACTGGGTCGTATGGCAGCACTACTTCTAATTTGTTTAGGAAATTCCATGCTGTTTTCCATAACAGCTGTACCATTTTACATTCCTACTAAACAGCATACAAGAATTCTAATTCCTCTACATCCTTGGAATTCCCAAGGATATATCTTCTATCTTTATATCTTAAATATATATCCATGTAATATATGTATAAATATCTTTAGATGTGTATATATCCATATATGTATGTAAAGATATATATCTTTATGTATCTTCTTTATACTTATATATATTAAGATAATACACATTATTTGTATCTATAGTTTTTATCTATCTGTATATATATAGCACCGTCCTAACAGATTTGAAGTGGTATCTCATTGCAGCTTTGATTTGCCTTTTCCTCATGATTGGTAATGCTGAATACTTTGCACGTACCTGTTCACCATTTGTAGGTCTTCTTTTGAGAAATGTCTATTGAAGTCATTAGCCCATTTGCAAATTGGGTAACTTGTTTTGTTACTGTTGAGTTGTAGGAGTTCTTCATATTTTTAGATATTAACTCCTTATCAGATATATGGTTTGCAAAATTTTTTCCCATTCTATAGACTGCATTTGCATTCCATTGATTGTTTCCTTTGTTGTGTAGAAGCTTTTTATTTTGATATAGTTCCCCTCTTTTTTTTAACTTGTGTTGCCTATGTTTTGGGTGTCATATCCAAGAAATTTTGCCAAAGTTGACATCATAAAGATTTTTGCTTATGTTTTCTTCTAGGAATTTTATAGTTCAGGTCTTATGTTTAAATCTTTAATCCAATCAAAAAATTGATTTTTTTCTGTATGATATAGAGAATGGCTTGATCATTCTTTTTCATGTGGATATACAGTTTTCCCAACATCATTTGGCAAATAAGCTTTCCTTTCCCCATTTTGTATCCTTGGCATGCTAACTGAAGATCAGTTGACCATTTGAACATGAATTTATTAACTGTCTATTTTGTTCCATTGGTCTAATCTGTGTTTATGCCAGTATCATACCAGTTCAATTATTGTAGCTTGGTTATATAGTTTGAAATCAGGTAGTATTATGCCTTCAGATTTGTTCTTCTAAGATTGCTTTGGCTACTAAGTCTCTTTTGTGGTTCTGTATGAATTTTAGGATTGCTTTTCTATTTCTGTGAAAAATACCACTGGGACTTTGATGGGGACAACATTTAATCTATAGATAGTTTTGAGTAGTAAGTATATTTTAACAATATTGTCTTCTAGTCCATGAACTCTTCTTTTATAGTTTTATAGTTTTCAGTGTTTATGTCTTTCACATCCTTGGTTAAGTTCATTTCTAAGTATTTTATTCTTTATGACACTATTGTGATTGGAATTATTTTCTTAATTTCCTTTTTGGATAGCCCATTGTTAGTGTATAGAAATTCAATTGATTCAAGTATATTGATTTTATATCCATCAACGTCACTGAGTTTGTTTGTGAGTTCCAATTTTTAGTTGTTTTTGAGTTTTTAGGGTTTCCTACATATAAGATTATGCCATCTGCAGACAAATAATTTCACTTTTTCCCTTTTGATTTGAATGCCTTTTATTTATTTTTCTTGCCTAATCACTCTGGTTAAGACTTCCAGTGCTACATTGAATAAAAAAGGTACGAATGGACATCCTTGCCTTGGCTGTCTGTCTTAGAGGAAAAGCATTCAACATCTGACCATTGATTACAATGTTGGCTGTGGGCTTTGTAAATATAACATTTTTTGATGTCAAGGTAAATTCCTTCTATACCTAGTTTGTTGAGAGTTTTTATCATGAAGGGATACTGAATTTTCTCAAATGATTTTATGTATTCTGAGATGATTGTGTAATTTTTGTCCTTGGTTCTGTTAATGTGGCATGTCACATTAATTGATTTGCAGACATCAAACCATCATTGTATCTCAGGATAAATCCCACTTGGTCATGGTGTATGATCCTTTTAATTGCTAACTTAGTTTGCTTATATTTTGTTGATAATTTTTGTTAACTATGTTCATCAGGGATATTGGCCTGCGGTTTTCTTTCCTTGTAGTGTCTATATCTGACCTTGGTATCCAAGTAATGATTGCCTAGAAAATGAATTTGGAAGTGCTCCCCCTCTTCACTTTTTGGAAGAGTTTAAGAGGAATTGTCATTAATTCCTCTTTAAATGTTTAGTAGAATTCACCTTTGAAGCCATAACAGAATTATATGTATATAGTTTTATATCAAGAATTGTCCCTTAAGAGATACCAGAAAACTCAATTTTTTTTTTTAATTTTAAGAGTCTTATTATTCTGATGTCTTGGCTTCTAAAATAAGACAATAATACTGAAATTCCCTTTATTATACTGATGAATGAAAGGATTCCAATGCTGAAAATAAACTTTACATTTGACCTGGTATAATCTTCAATACTAGGGGAGGTTGGAGCTGGGCTGCCCCCAGAGGTAGCCAGAATTGTATTGTTTTGGTTGGGATGGAGGAAGCATGACCCAAGTGGTCTGCTAGAAACTGTCAAGTCAAAGTAGAAAGATGTTGAGAGGAAGTCAAGGTCCTAATCCAAGGAAACAAGATGTGTGTTGAGCTGAAGTGACAATCTAGGACATATCAGTGGTAGACAGTGAAGGCTGCTGGTGGAGATTAAGAGAATCAAGTAGAGAGCGAGGCTGGGGAGAGGTCAGGTGTGTCTGAAAGCTGAGTGTTCTAAGAAGCCTGGGCAAGGATGCCAGCCAGAGTAATGCTCCTTGAAGGTGGTGCTGTGCTGTGCTGTGGACTTTCACTCTGCCAGGAGTGTCTTGTATAGAACTGGTAAAGGGGGAAAAGTTTCCCCAGTTTTACTCTGAGTTACCTGAGTCTTCATTCTAAGACTTGGATAAGGCCCATTTGGCCTAGATATTTATAGATGTCAATATCTGAGAGAGCCCTAGGAATGGCATTAATAATGGCAAAGAGCATTTTGAACCACTAAACCCTGATTTGGAAATGAAGATTATAACCAGTGTATATTTAGCTAACCACAAAGAATCAAACGGCATTCCATAGTTACAGCAGTCTTTCAACTCTCTCTTCCAAGGAATGAGTGTTACCCTTTACTCAGCAGCTCAGGAGATTGTTTCAGTCCAGGGCGGATCCTCCTCTTTGTCTTTCCAGTGATTGTTTTCTGCCCACTTGATCTGGCAAGTGGTGACTGAGGCCTGATCTCAAATCTGCTAACCTGTGTACTCTCCCTGTCTGTTTTCTTTGGCTCCAATATTCTCCCTATTGGGTTGGCATTCTCCCTCTCTTTCTCCTTCTCTCTCTCCCTCTCTCCCCCTACAACCTCCCATAGTATTAAAAATTTGTTGTCGGGAAAAGTTCTTTATTGCCTAGAACCCAATCTATCAACAAAAAGCCCATTTCACAGAAGTATGATTGACAGGCTGTTTCCTGAACAACACAGCTAAGTGGCACTTCCCACCCATGTCCTTGTTCCTCAGGACATTATTGTTTAATGGCTCAGCGCCCAATATCATAGAAGCTATACATTCCTATTCTTCCTGGGAGATAGTTGCTATTTCTCTTTTACAAACGGTCCAACAAAGGTGACTTGCTGAAGACCCCTCCGCTGCGAAGGGTCAAAGGTGAGACTCAGCCTGGTCTTCTGACTGTACATTAGCACTCCTTTTACAGCCAAATCCATCTTCTGACAGAAAAAAAAAAAAAAAAAAAGCCCACCGTTCTCGCATACTTATAAAACTTAAATAGAGTACATTATCTCATGTGGACAGATGGTTATGACTTTATATACTCACAAAACCTATTCGGGCAGATGTTCAGTTGAAGACAAGAAGTGTAAACATGGTCCTAATGAATGCGTTTGCTGAAAGTTACTGGTTGCTCTTTGTCAGAACTGTTGTTTCTACTGTCACTCCTCGGACTGGATTAAAAACAAAAACAAAACAAAACAAAATTAGGCAGGAAGAGAATTGGCATTTCCAATGTGACAAGACAAATAGAAGCCAGGCGCAGGGGCACACACCTGAAATCCCAGCCACTGGGAAGTCTGAGGCAGGAGGATCTCAAGTTTGAAGCCAATCTAGCAATTTAGTGAGACCCTGTCTCAAAAATCAAAAATAAAAAGGGCTGGGATGTAGCTTAGTGGTAGAGCACCCCTGGGTTCAATCTCGAACACCACAAACAAGACGAATAGAACTTTGCATTCAAAAAATAATGAAAAAGTGAATTTGGTGTGGGAAATCACGAATAAGAAAAAGAGAATTGGGAAATCTTAGGAAGATTCATCTCATCAAACCAAATGAGGGGATAAAAGATGTTACTTTGCCAAGAATTCTGCAGCAACATAAGGGCTGAGATTAGGTTGATCTTGGCTTGAGTGTGATAACCTCATATGCTTGCAGAGACCCCAGTCACCATTTGGGCCCATCTTCTGGAACAGCCTATCATTCCCACCTTCCTGGCCCCCAGTTTACTATCCCACTAGCTTTACAAACAGTTCCCCTCTACCCTTCAGAAATGACTTCTGCCCTCATGCCCTGTTTACTCCAAATCTAGCAGGTGGTATTTTCCCTTCCAACCATCTGCCTGCCCCCCATTCCCCAGCTCCCTTTCTTTTCATAGCTCCAGTTAAAAATGTTGTACTTTTGAACTGATCCTTGGTGAGGAAACCCCTTCCCTGAGTCTCCACTTTAGAACGTTCTTGGCCTCCCAGGCCCCCTTTTCTCGTCGACACTTTTGGGGGTTGGTTGGAAAAATTCTGCTGTTAATAAATCAGTGTTGCTTCTGTTGCTGCAGAAGCAAGGGGGGACAGGCATGTAGTGGAAGAAAATATGCTTAATTAGAAATTGGTCCTCATTAGGGGATGTTCAAGGAAGTGTTCAATTTGCACCTATCTTAGCGGATCCTCACACTAGTTAATTAAAAGCAGCTACGCTCACCAGTGAAACCTTCACGGACGGGCTGGATTGTTTATAGCTGCCAAACATGTAGAAAAAGGAGGAAGGTTTGAATCTTGACTATTTCAAATGCAGAAGGTTCTGCTGTTCACTCTTCAGCTTCTGAGGGGCCTCCATCTCAAGGGAGAAGGGCTGTTGGGGTGAATGTTCCTCCAGATGACCACTATGCCTCCATCTCCGCCCCTCCTCTCTCCTATCTGTGTTCCAGCTCAGCCCTGCCCTCCACCCCTCAGCTGGGACATGGCTGGATTCTTCTCAGTGCTCTCACAGCTCATGCCCCACACTGTTAAATTCAGGCTCTGGACTGCATCCAAGTGCCTCCATGACATCTGTGTGTCAGTCTCCACCCCTCTCCTTCCAAGAGGTCAGTTGGCATGCCAGAGTGGACAATTATTTGTCTTCATATACCCTATGCCTCACGCCATCATTTCAGCCAGGCTGTCCTTTTGCTCTTCCCACCTAAGGAAATTCTATTAATTCTTCTTGACTAGATTCAAATCTACCTCCTTCACCCTCTGGTAAGAGTTAATTATTCTTTTTCTAAGGCTTCTAAAGTACCCCTCTTATACATTATCCCTGCATGCATTTCATTTGGCTTTATTTTATGAGTAGTCTGAATGGCTCTTCTCCCCACTGAATTTAAAGTTTTCAGGGGCTTGGTTTGAGTCTTACTCATCTCTGTCACCTTACAGTGCCTAATAGAGTTCTCTGCACAAAGCCAGTGTCAGGAAGAGGTTGAATTGAGAATAGCAAGCCAAGCTCTCTATAGAGCTAAGAGGTGAAGCAGATTAGCTTCTAAAGATGAGAAGGGCTAGGCTTGCTAAAATCTTGCTCAAAGGAAAGGTTCCTTTTAGGATTCTCATCACTTCAGCATAACAGTTTAAAAAATGAACAAGATAAAAAGTAGTCAGGGTTGGGTCCATCAGTAGCATTTATCCATACATTTGTGTACAGGACAAAGTGTCATGCACAACAGAAAGTTATCAAAGAAGGGAACATATTTTTACCTCTTCAGATCATTTTTTCACAACCCAGGCCCCAAAGTGGGTTCCATTATTAGCCCTGAAATAGTTGCACATAAATGTTCACACACACACACACACACACCAATGAGTTTAAAAACCTGCTGTTACGTAGCAGGTTCCAGAAGCAGCCAAGCCTAAGAGACTTGAGCACGGTAACTCGATCCAATCCACTGGCACTGAGCAGTACCATTCAGACTGGCCTCAGTAACAGAAGCCACAGGCAGAGAACCCTCACACCAAGAGCTAGGTCACCAATCATCCTCAGTTTATTGCTCTTCCTTGACGTCAAGTGATGACGTTAGTTCCTGCCCGGGCGTCAAGCACTGCATTGATTAAGTTTATATTGAAGTCACAAGTATCACACCAACACTTCTGTGTGGTCACCTCTGGCTGTTGTCTGCTTCAGTCTCCTCTCTTCTGGCACAGTGACAGGAGTCTGTATTTAGAATGCCGCTTTCTCTGACCACACACGGAAGAGTGACAGCCACATCTCCCCCTGCCAAGGAGGGGGGAGATTGGATGGACAGGAAGAATGAATACTGGGCCAAGATGAGTGGAACGATGGCATTAAGAATGGCTGAAAAGGCCCCTGTACTTAGAATTACCCATATCCCCAGACTAGAAGGCTATGAGTGGGTCCTGCTAATGAAGCAGCCCTTTCTATTCCGTGTTCCGCTGACTTACATTTTCCCTATCAGACTGTTTTAACAGTGCCATCTACAGGCCATTTCCCAAACTACAGTATTTTCCAGATTTTATTCTCTTCCTAGTTAGTTCTTTCTTTCTGCAGGATGGGTCTAACCCCAAAGCGTTCTTTACATAAGCAAGATGTTACTAATTTGCAGTTTCTTAAGAGCATAAAGAGTGAGCCAGCCCATTCCACCAGAAGGAAAGACTCACCTTCCTGAGAGATTCCAATAGGAACTGCAAGTCTCACCACCTCCTGAACTAGGGTGAAAGGTCAGCACTGCTCTGGCACAAGAACCACATGTACTGTAAGGAGAGGGTGCATCTTCCAATCCCATTACCTTGCTAACAACTGTTAGTTTCAGATGGGATGCTGTTTCTCATCCTTGCAGGATACTGAGTTTTTCCTGTGGATATTTTTCCATCCATCAGAATTTCATCCCTTTTTAACTTCTCTTTTGCAAAATGAGGGAAGGGAGAAAAGAAAAGAGAGAGAATAAAAAGAAAGAAACCATTCTGGGTTTGTCAGTTTCTTTTACTCCACTTAAATTCACTAAATAAAAATCTGTACACGGCTATATTAGAGAAACATTTTCTAACTGGATCTACTAGTCAAAACCCCCAACCATCTACTGTGGTTCATTATAAGCCACCATCACATGAGAAATTCAAGAAGATTGCACTTTCACCCCTAATGATTAATCACAACCCCTTTGCATATTGTAGATTACTAAGGCCACAGAGAAAAATGACCAAGCAGCAGATGAGGTCTATTTGCAGACACTGGGGAACTAGTCCTCAAATGGGATTGGACTGAGGTCTTGAAGGTTCCTCCTGGTGAGCTGAAGTGCGGTTTTGGTGTTCTTTCTTCCTTGCTCCCCCATCTCCCTTTTTTTCCTCCCCCTCCTTTCTCATAAATAGAGGTAGAGTCCCATGTATTCTTAGAGTCAGTAGGATTCCAGCATTGTGATGCATTTATAAGTCAATGCTGAGCCAGTGGCCTGAAGTACCCTTTCATTTCCGACACTTGGCATTGTATATTCTGTACCCAGAGATAGGTTGTTTCATTATTTTGAAGTATGGAACTGAAGAAAATGCACACAAGACACAGTGAACCTTTTCTGTAAAGGCCAATGGTAACTCTTTCCAGTGTTGTGGGCCATGTGGTCCCTGTCACAACTACTCACTTTGGCTCTTGTAGCACCAAAGAAGCCACAGCCAATAGTAAACAAATGGGTGCAGCTGTGTTCCAGTAAACTTATCCAGAGGAACAGGTGGCTAGACTTGGTCTAGACGCCCTTGATTGCTGTTTTAGTCAGATTTTTCGCTGCTGTGACTAAAGAACCAGACAAGAACAATTGTAAAGGAGGAAAAGTTTATTCAGGGACTCACAGTCTGAAGTCTCCACCAGAAGTCTCTATCCATAGAAGGCCAGCTCTGTTCCTCAGGGCTCGAGGTGAGTTGAACATCGTGGCGGGAGAGCCTGGCTGAGGGAACAGCTCACATCAAGTGATCAGGAAGCAGAGAGAGAGTCTCCACTCTCAAGATATAAAATATATACCCCATAGCCACACCCCAATCCTACCTCCTCCAGCCACACCCTACCACTTCAGTTACCACTCAGTTAATCCCTATCAGGGGACTGAATTGGGTTAAGACTCTTACAACCCAATCATTTCTTCTCTGAACCTTCTTTCAGTGTCTCACATGTGAATTTTGGGGGACACCTCAAATCCAAACCATAACAATTGCCAACCCCTGGTCTAAGCTGTTGTAGGGCCACTATGGACAGATGTGCATGCCATGGCTTGTGTGATACTGCCCAACCAAGGGGGAAAAGGGGACCTAAAAGCCAACTCATACTCAGCTTCTCCACACCTCCTCCCAGGAGAGGCACTTGGAACTCACCCAAAAGTCCTACCTGTTCTCATGTGTGTCTAGCCAGAAAATCGCCCTTCCTAACATATTAGGGTTGTTTCTCTAGAGAAACAACACACACACAGTAGCTCCCCTTATCCCTGAGGGATATGTTCCAAGACTGCAATAGATGCCTAAAACCACAGATAGTACCAAACATTATATGTACTATGTTTTTTTTCCTAAACATACATATTTCACAAAGTTTAATTTACAAATTAGGCACAGTAGGAGGTTCTTTTTTTTGTTTTGTTTTGGTTTGGAGTTTTTTTGGTACAAGAGATTGAACCCAGAGATGCTTTACCACTGAGCCACATCCCCAGCCCTTTTTATTATTTTATTTAGAAACAAGGTCTCACTGAGTTGCTTAGGGCCTCACTAAGTTGCTGAGGCTGTGAACTCACGATCCTCCTGCCTCAGCCTCCCCAGATGCTAGGATTACAGGTGTGCTCCACCGCGCCCAGCCCACAGTAGGAGATTACCATCAATAATTGATGATAAAATAGAGGAGTTATAACAATGTGATACAGTAAGTTATGTGAATATCCTCTCTCCCAGGTGAAATGATATAAGGCCTCAATGATGGGACAAAGCAGAGTAAATGACTAAGCACGTACCATGCACTGTGGCCATAACTTCTGCAGTCTGAAGTGTGACAGCAAAGCTAGAATGAATTTCTTTTTCCTTCTTCACAATTTCCTTTCTACAATAGGTATTAGCAGACTCAGCGTATGATTTTTTTTTTCTTATCTGGCCAAGAACTTTCTTACCTTTTCATTCAGAAAAAGCACTTTACAGCTTCTCTTTGGCAATCTGAATTGCCAGCCTCACTACTCCTGCACTTTGAGCCCAGTATTAAAAATAGGGGTTGCTTGAACACAAGCACTGTGATACCACAACAGTCGATCTTATAACCAAGAGGGCTGTAGAGGACTAACAGGTGGGTAGTGTATATAGCGTGGACACACTGAATAAAAGGATGATTCACAATCCCAGGTAGGATGGAGCAGAGCAGTGCAAGATTTCACCAGGCTACTCAAATGGCATGCAGTTTAAAACCTATGAATTGTTTATTTGGGAAATTTTCCTTTTAATATTTCTGTTCTATGGTTTACCATGGAGTAATTGAAACCACAGAAATCAAAATCATAGATAAGGGGGGAACTTCTGTGTGTTTATATACAAATATATGTAAATTATCTTCTGTACATAAGGTATCACATATAAATAGATGCACATCTTATTATCATATATGTGATATATATATATACACATACATTATATATATGTGTGTATGTGTGGAAAGAGAGATTTATTGTGAAGCATTGGCTCATGCAGTTATGGAGGCTGTGACAAATCCCCAAATCTATTGTGTCAGTCTTCAAGCTGGAGACTTATGGCGATGTAGATATAGTCTGAATCTGAAGGCTAAGGAGAGCCAATATTTCAATTCCAGTCCAAACATCAGCAGGCTCAAGACCCAAGAAGAGCTGATATTTCAGCTTGAGTTGGAAGAAAGGAAAAATTCCCCTTTACTCTTGGGAGGGTCAGCTTCTTCATTCTATTCCAGCCTTCAACAGATTGAAAGGGGTCTACCGGCTTTCAGGAGGACAATCTGCTTTACCCAGTCCATCAATTCAAATGTTAATGTCACCCAGAAACACCTTCACATATGCATCCAGAATATTTGACCAAATATGTAGGCACCTTGTGGCCCATTTAAGTTGATACATAAATTTAACTATTACACGTCACTTATAAAATAGTCCCAAAGAGAAGAGAGTAAATAAAAATAAAAAGACCAGTAGTGTTTGTTCACATGTGAATGAAATAATATATCAGCTACATATTTAAAGATCTTGATAGGGTTTTTTCAGTTATTTGTTTCTATTGAGGTATATTTACATATCATGAAATACATTGCTTTTAAGTGCATGGTTTCATTGGTGTTGACAAATGTGTATATTTGTGTAACCTGCAGGAAAGATGGTGGAATGAGATGCACATCATTGCCCTAAGTACATATCCTATGTCTCTACATAGTGTACAACCAGAGAAATGAGAAGTTGTGCTCTATTTGTGTACAATGAATCAAAATGCATTCTACTGTCATGTATACCTCATTAAAATAAATAAATTTTAAAAAATAAATTATACTTAAAAAATACATATTGTAAAAAAAAAATCTACATTTCTGTTGTCCCAGAAAGTTCTCTCATTACTCATCCCCAAAAATCCCTCCCCACCCAGAAGCAACCACAAATGTGGTACCTATCATTGTAATTAGTTATTCTATTCTAGAATCTTATATAAATGAAATCATACAACATGTACTGCTTTGTGTCCGATTTCTTAGCACAATATTTTGGAAATTCATCCACATTGCAGCATATTTGAATACCATGTTCCTTTTCATGCCTGACTAGTGTTCCACTGTATGAATAAATATGCCATAGTTTATTCATTCTCCTGTTGATAGACACCCGGACTATTTCCAGCATTTGGCTAGTATGAAAAGGCTGTCATGAAAATTCTTGTTCAACGCCTTTTGTGGACGTATGTTTCGATTTCTCTAGGATAAATACCAAGAATAGAATTGTTGTTTTGGAGTTTTTTTTGGGGGGGGAGGGGGGTTTGGTACCGGGATTGAACTCAGGGGCACTCAACCACTGAGCCACATCCCCAACTCTATTTTGTGTTTTATGTAGAGACAGGCTCTCACTGAGTAGCTTGGTGCCTTGCCATTGCTGAGGGTGGCTTTGAACTCACAATTCTCCTGTCTCAGCCTCCCTAAGTGCTGGGATTACAGGCTTGTGCCACTGCACCCAGCTCCTGCTAACATCTTTTTTTTTTTTTGGTACTGGAGATTGGACTCAGGGGCCCTCAACCACTGAGCCACATCCAGCCCTATTTTGTGTTTTATGTAGAGACAGGGTCTCACTGAGTTGCTTAGCACCTTCCCGTTGCTGAGGCTGGCTTTGAACTCGCGATTCTCCTGTCTCAGCTTCCCAAAGTGCTGGGATTACAGGCATGTGCCACCACACCTGGCAAGAATAGGATTGTTAAATGATCAGGGCCATGTATTCTTTATCAAGCAAACCACCAAAGATTTTTCCAAAATGATTATCCAATGTACACATCCTTGCAATGTATGAGATTCTGGTTGCTTCAAATCTTTGCCACCACTTGAAATGATCAGCCTTTTAAATTTCAAGCATTCTAGCAGGCATGTAGTTCTATCTTACTGAGTTTTTTAAAAGAGTTTTTTCTTTTTATATTTAGTTGTTGATGGACCTTTATTTTATTTATTTATATGCAGTGCTGAGAATGAACCCAGTGCCTCACACATGCTAGGCAAGTGCTCTACCACTGAACCACAACCCCAGCCTCTTACTGAGGTTTTAATTTGCATTTCTATGACTAATGATGTTTACCTTTTCAAGTACTCAATGGCCATCTGTCTGTCTTTAGTGAAATGCTCAAATGTTTAAACCATAGGATTTCTTTATATATTCTGGATACAAGTTCTTTGTAAGCCAAGTCTGGCAAATATTTCTTCCAACGTGTGGTTTATTTTATTGTGAATGTTTTTGATAAGCACTTTTAGATTTTGAGGTTCAATTTATGAATATTTTTCTTTTATGACTTCTATTTTTAAAGAAGTCTTATCCTCCCCAGTCTCAAAGACATTCTCGTATTTTTTTCTGGTAGGTTTATACTTTTAGCTTATACATTTATGTCTGTAATTCCTCTTGAATTAATTTTTCACATGTGATATGAGTTAGGACTCAAAGTTCTTTTCTTTTTACATGTAGATACCTAGTTGTTCTAGCTCCACTTGTGAAAAGACTTCCCTTTCTCCATGGAATTGCTTTGGCACCATGGTTGAAATTGATTTGTCCATGTGTATGGGATTCTTTTTTGCAGTTTTCTATTGTTGTTCTATTTCTCCTTCCTTTTAGCAACACTACACTCTTGACATCTGTGGCTTTATAGGTAATCTTGAAATCAAGTAGAGTAAGTTTTCCAATTTTGTTCTCCTACCTCTGGAACATTTTGGCTATTTCAGGTCCTTTGCATTTCTGTATATATTATAGGATCAACTAATCAATTTCTACAAAACATTTTCCAAAATTTTAATTGGGATATATTGAGTTTTTTGATAAATTTTGGAGGAAGCAACATCTTAATTATGTCAAGTTTTCCAATTTTTGAACATGGTACGTCTCTGCTTATCAAAGTCTTATTTAACTTCTCTCTGCAATGTTTTATGTTTACAGAATACAAGTCTTATATATCTTTCATTAAATATATTCCTGAGTATGTAATGTTTGGAGATACTATTACAAATAGTAGTTTTTGATGTTTCTTTGGTCAATTGTTTATTTTAGAAGCTTTTATATAAGATTATCTTGATAAAAACTTCTCTGATAGGTTCCCTTATTTCTTCTTGTTTGTTTACATCTTCAGTTGTGTGTAGCTTTGTAAAATACACTTTAAAGTATTGTAAACTTACTTATTTTTTTCCTGTTCTGTCTTGTAGACTATTTTATAGCTGACATTAGTCAGAAACTGCATATAGAAGAGTAAAATTTTAATTTACTAGATAGAGTACTACAATAAAAGAATTGTTCTACCAGAATGTTTTCATTATGAATAATTTTTCATTTGCTTTCTTTAC
Organism: Geosciurus inauris; assembly: GCA_004024805.1. Lineage (NCBI taxonomy): Eukaryota > Metazoa > Chordata > Mammalia > Rodentia > Sciuridae > Geosciurus > Geosciurus inauris. The sequence goes on from PVHX01002819.1 coordinate 127,613, forward strand.
ATCTCTTTAGATGATCATATATTTTTCTTCTTTTACTCTATTAATATGTTGACTCATTGACTAATTGTAGAACGTTAAACTTCTATTCCTAAAGCTCATTAGGTTATAATATATTATTCTTTTTATGTATTGATCCATTTTATTTCTTAATATTTTATTTCTTAATATTTTGCTATTGATTTTTGGGTCAGTGTTTATGGGGGATCCCATTGGTCATTAATGTTCTGTTCTTTTAATAACTTGATTTTGGTGTCCAGCTAATATTGGCCTTACAAAATAAGTTGAGAAATATTTCCTCCTCTGTTTGTGAAAAATTTATGGAGGATTTTACTCTTTTCTTCCTTAAAAGGTTAGTAGAATTTGCCAGTGAACCCATCTAGTCAGGAAGTATTCTTTGTGGAAAGTTTATAATTATGAATTCAATTGCTTTCATTAATATGAGGCTGTTTAATTTTTCTACTTTCTTTTGAGTAATTTGGATATTTTTGTCTTTGAAGGAATTTATTCATTTCATGTATGTTGCTTAATTTATTGGCATAAATTTGTCCATAAAATTTCCGTAAAATCTTTTATTCTATTTTATGTATGCTTTTTTTGGTAATATCATTATTGAGCTAATAATTCTCATACCATACAATTCATCCATTTAACATATATAATTCAAAGGCGATTTAGTATCTTCTGTTGTACAACCATCACCACAATCTTAGAACATTTTTATCACCTCTTAACAAGAAACCATCGTACCTCTACCACTTCCCCTTCTCCTTTTCTGCATTTCCCCAACCCTACATTAGCACTCATTTATTTACTCTCTACCTGTACATTTTCTACTCTGAATTTTTTTATATAGATGAAGTCACATAATATGTGTTGTATGGTGACTGACTTCTTTTATTTGGGATAATATTTTCCAGGTTCAAATGTTGCTATGAATATTCAATGAAAAAAAAAATTTTTTTAAATAGGCACCTGTTTTCATTGCTCTTGGGTATACATATCTAGGATTGAAATTGCTGAGTCATAAGGTAAACTATGCTTAAGCTTTGGAGGGATTATTATACTGTTTTCCAAAATGATTGCACCATTTTGCATTCACACCATATGATGGTTTCAATTTTTCCACATCCTTCCTAATTCTTCTTATCCTTTGTCTTTTTTAAAAATTATAATCATTCCAATAGATGTGAAGTAGAATCTCATTGTGGTTTTGATTTGCATTTCTCAGATATCTAGTGATGTCAAGCTTGTTTGTCATTTGTGTACATCCTCTTTAGAGAAATACCCATCCAGCCTTATGACTTTTTTTTAAATATTTTTTTAGTTGTTGATCGATCTTTATTTTATTCATTTATTATTTGTATGTGGTGCTGAGGATCGAACCCAGCGCCTCACTCATGCTAGGCAAGCGCTCTACCACTGAGCCACAGCCCCAGCCCCCTTATGACCCTTTTAATGACCATAGAATCCATGGCAATGTCCCTTCTTACTTCTTAATATTAGTATTCTTTTTTACTTAATTAGTTTAAATAGAAATTCATCACTTTTATCAATCTTTTTAAAGTACCAATTTTTGGATTTTAGTGATTTTTCTCTACTTGTAAATTTTCTATTTCATTCCTTCCTCCTCTATACTATTTCTTTTTTTCACTTACTGAGTTTAATTTCCTCATTAGATCATTTCAATCAATAATCTTCTACCATAAAAGCTAGATTTGTCTAGCAGTGCTCTCTCCTAGCCAATAGGAAGGGAGCTGAGGATTGAACCCAGGGCCTCACGCACACTAAGCGCACATTCTACCACTGAGCCACATCTTCACCCCGGAGTTCTTCAATGACAACTAACTTCTGCATTTTGCTTTCTGTCTTACCCAAAATTTTTACAACTATGTTTACTCTTTATTGTTTGGAAGCAGTGGCACCATAGCCCTTTTTCTTAGGTTCAAATCTTGGTTGTCACTTTGCTCTGTCTGACACCCCATTCACTGAAGTCACTTGAACTGTCAGTCTAGAGACGCATCCCAACTCCGCCATTTTGGACAACGACTACTTCTCTTAGTCAACAACCAAAGTTAGACCACAGAAATCCAGATGTGTAACAAGTCAACCCCAAACTCCATGCTTTCCTCAAATATATTTTATTGTATGGTGACAAGTTAAGACAGAATGTGTTTGTTATATTGGAACAAAGAGGTCTGCAGATAAACTGTGCTGTCTTCCTTCAGTTTACTTCCTGTCTGCATATTCTTCTAGGCCAAACTGTGGAATCTACCTCACTTTCACACTTAGGTTTATTTCAGACCCACAATCAACTTGACCTTTCTGAGCTTCAGGTTTTATTTTTTATCTGTACATTGGATATAGTATATCTGCTCCAGGTCTTGTGGGAATAGAATAAAATTTCTGCCAAAGTACTTTTTCTAATCAATTGATAGTACTAGGGAAAAAAATAAAAAAAGAAATCAGGACAAAGTCTTGTGCTTCTCATCACTAATCTTTTCTCCTACCCAATATTTATCAGACTTTTCAAGCTCATTCTTCTATTGGAAGACATGAAAAACCCATACTCAACTAACCCTGAACATACACACACACACACACACACAATGTGTAACCCCAGTCTAACCTGCCCTTAGTTTCTGTGGTATAGCCATGTAAGGCCAATATAATCTTTCCTCTTCTTACTTTTTCTAGTTATGTACCCCTAGGTTATGAATCACCCGATTTATGTAAATTAAAAATACCAGTTTCCATCATATCCCTCTATGATATTCTAACTCCACCAGCTAATTCGATAAAGGTTGTTTTTAAGAACTATAAATTGCATATTTATTCATGGGTATTTGCACATAATACAATATATTTCCCAGCAGAAGTTGGCTCCTTTCCATCTCACTACCCAATCAACCAGTTCCCTTCCTTATACAAATCTACTACGGCCAAATTTGTGTGTATGTGTGTATGTGTGTGTGTGTGTGTCTCATTCCAGAGATATTCTATGTATCATACAGGTATAGTAGCATAAATATGCTTCTTTTATCCAAAACAAACATACAATATACAGTTTTCTATACCTCTTCTTCATTTACTAAGAACTCATTCCTGTATGGTAAAATTTCACGTACTGCCTTGACTTTTTTGAACCCCAAAGGCCTAACCATGAGTTCCCTCTCTTTCTTCCTTCTTTTCTTTTTTCTCCCCTCCCCACCCCTCTCCTCCCTTCTTTTCCTCCTTCACTGGTCTACAAGCCCAGGGCCTTGCATATGCTAGGAAAGCACTGTAAAAACTACATCCTCAGTTAGTTTCCCTGTTTTGACCAGATATGTCCCCCACCCCACCCCCACTGACCCAGGATTCCATTTGGATAGCTTCTCTGTCAGCTGAACTAGAAGGACCCTATCCAGTCCTTGACCTAGCAGATTCCACCTCCTTACCAACCCATGAAGTTATTCAAACAAGCCAACACCCTCCTGTAGGAACCAGGGACATCTCACCCTCTTGTTGCTACTAAGCCTCCCAGCTTCTATGGTTTGCTCTAGTCTGGAGTATACCCTCCATATGACCCTGAATGGTGACCAGTGTCCTTCCCAGGCCATAAGGATGTTGACTAATACACTGTTGTCAGTCTGATTTCTCTAGTGCCATGTGTTCAGCCATCTGGTACTATTTAGGGAAAGAGATCCTTCCTTCACCAACTGAGCAAATAGGAAGCAATTAGAATAATTCCACATGAGTACATGGAGCAATATCTTATTCTCTTTAACAGTTACACAGAACTTTATAATACAAATACCAACTAATCTTGCTTGTTCCCCATTAGCAGACATTTGGCTTCCATTCTTGGGTCCTACAACTGTGGTTTTGTGCATTTTTCTGACCAAGAGTCATCTCACATCTGAAGGTGTAAACTCTTACAAGTTGGAAGCATGGGTCCAAGTCTCTGCACGTTTAAATTTTGAAAAACATTGCCACATTGCTGCCCACGGAATGTTCCAATCTAAACTCACAGGCAGTGTGACAACCTGTGTCCCTACATCCTCATCAACTCTGGATTGTCACATTTTTAATCTTGTCCACAATGACAGGTAAAATGTGTCAAGTCCCTGTGGTTTTAGTTGACATTCCTCTTAGATGTGGGACCAATCTCTTTTCACAGGCTTAAGAGTCAATTGTATTTCTGGCCTTTTTTTTTTTTTTTTTTTAATATTTTTTTGTTGATGGACACAATGTCTTTATTTTATTGCTTTGTACGTGGTGCTGAGGATCGAACCCAGGGCCTCACGCATGCGAGGCAAGCGCTCTACCACTGAGCTACAGTCCCAGCCCCTCTGGCCTTTTCCTTATTGACTTGAGGATGCTTTTCCTATATTAAGCAAATTAGCCCCTTTTCCATGTTGTATGGAGTTATAACTTGGTGTTTATCATTTGTATTTATTTATAGTAGGTTTGCTGCCCAGATTTTTATTTTATTTTGTGTTGTCAAGTTTATCTTCTTTCATGAATTCTGGTTTCATATAGACAGGGATCTTTTCTCCTCTGTAATTGTATAAAGAAATTCTCCTGATGTTTTTGTCTGGATTTTAATTATTTAATAGTTTCATTTAAATCTTTGATTTATCTGGAATTTATGCTGATACAAAGTATGAGATAAAGATCACAAACTGCTTTTTCAGTTGATTACTTATTTGAGAATAATTCATCTTTTCTCTGCTAACATGCAATGTCATCTTTATCAAATATTAACAGATAATTTTTTGATCTCTGTTCTTTTCCATGGCTCTCTCTCTTCAGGAACTAATATAAGAATGTGTTAATTATTATTTACTGGAAATATTTCTAATAAGTATTCTTTTTCTTATTCTTGCTTATTTTGTTTGTCAAGTGAACTTTAGAATCATCCCATCTATAATGCCATGAAAAAATTATGTTGCTATTTGGGGGTTATTGCAAATTTGTATAATAAATTAAGGAGAATTGAATCTTTAAAATACTGAGCTTTTCAAACAAAGAATGTGATATGCATTTGATTTCTTTAATAGAGTTTATGACCCTGAATGATACTTTAAAGTTTAGTCTATACAAATTTTACATGTTTCATTGCATATATTCCTACATATTTAAATGATATTCTTTTCTTCCTTGAGATTTCCTAACATTGTAATTTACACATGTGAAGACTGCTGATTTCTAGATAGGGACTTCCCTTACCCATCTAATGGAATATTTTATTATTTATAGTAGTTTTCTGGATGTACAATCATATCATTCCTCATTATCTGCATTATAGTCCTTGTGCTGGTGCTTGGTTGTTTGGAGTTGACCTTCAGAGCAACGTTGAATAAAGAATGAAGGATGTTTTTATCTTATTCTTGACTTTAACAGGAATGCTTTTGTGGCTTCTCAACACCAAATATGAATTGATTATCTACTGTGTTCCAGGTGCCAGGCTATTGCTAATCCAGCTGTCGTGTAGCACTCAACTCAAATCCCCTTTCTACAAAAGTTCCAACTGACCCTCAAATGAAAGTTGTCTTCACCTCCTCTGAACTTTATAGTTCCTCCCAGGTCCCTTTTTGCTTCTTGCCCTGTTGTAGAGTTGTTATATGTTCTACACTTGTCTTAAAGAGTCTCTTGCCAGACCCAGTGGCACACGCCTATAATCCCAACGGCTTGGGAGGCTGAGGCAGAATTGCGAGTTCAAAGCCAGCCTCAGCAAAAGCAAGACACTAAGCAACCCAGTGAGACCCTGTCTCTAAATAAAATACAAAATAGGGCTGGGGATGTGGCTCAGTGGTTGAGTGCTCCTGGTTAAATCCCTGGTACCCCCAAAAAAGAGTCCCTTAAAATTCTCTAAGCTCAGAGAATGCAGGGTCTTTGCCTAATCATTCAGCCATGCTTGGAATTCTGCGTGGCACACAGAAAATGTTCAACATGCTGCTGCTTAATTAATAGTTAATTAATTAATTAATATGAAGATCTGCTCAAATCCACCCAAATAAACTCCAAGGAAACATCTGCTCAAATAAAACATGGATTCTCATACAAAGTTCTCATTAGCCACAAATAATAAATACAAAGCTGATAAAGCGCCCGCCTCTACAGATTCATATTCAGCACTAGCCAAAAAGCGGGGGTGCAATATTTACCTTTGAATTGTTATAGAGGGAATGAGATGGAAAGGGAAAAAGCCATTCCCATCAGAACCTGTGAACTTTGATCAGTTCTCGAAATTTAGATGAAATGATATAAATCATCAAGCCATTTCATGCCTTTTAGATTTAACTTCAGAATCTTTTTCTCTCCAAAGCCTTTCTCAACAAGGATAATAGAGTGAGTGACCTCAGTATCAAAGTTTGGTTTCTGCCTAATGTGCAATTGGCTTTATCTAGTGTGGCAGGTCCTCTTGATTTTAAATTCCTATTTTTAGCTACTCTGTATATTGCATTGTGTGTTCCCTGTGGTTTCCCTCCCCTTCACACCAGAGATTCACCCACACAAACCCTTGCAAGGCTGTATCCAAATGCTTATAGCAGAACTGGTACTGATCTGGGGGAGCCTGTCATCAGCGGCTACCACCTCCCTCCCAGCATCCTCTGAGGCCAGAGTGAGGGTGCAGGACAGAGAAGTGTCTTGCCTCCTTAGGTGGCAAGTCACAATAGGAGGAAAGTACATGCAGGCCAGCATAAATCCAGCATCCTAAACCCTAGTGCACTCCAGGCTTACATTCGGCTGTTGTCCATTCAGTGCATGACTGGGATAAGACACTCTCCTCTGGAGATGGCTCACCAAGTGACTTTCATTATAGGTTTTTCTAATTTTTCAGTGTGATCGAAGTTGGTAGTTTGTATATTTGCTTTTGGTTTAGGAAAGTTCCCTTATCTGAGCCCTCAGGCGATCCTTTGAACTTTGGTTTGCTTACTAGATAAATATGGTTTTATTATGAATTCATGCATTTGAAAGAACACATGCATTGAAAACAGCAGCAAATCCTTTTAAGCTCTATGCTCTTTCAAAGAGATTCTTTCTTTCATGCTCAAGAAAAAAAAAATCACCAGTGATGGTAGCAACAGGCTGATCCCTCAAATCTCTGGCCATAACCCAAGGAGGAGAAGATACATGATGGCAGGTCACCTGGATTGTCATTTCCACGATCCACCAAAATTGCATTACCAGTATTAAGCTCCAAGGATATCTCTGTAGGGCAGAGGGTCCTACAGAGGGTCCTGTGGCTGTTTGTCTGTCACAACTTTGCTTTCAAGGCACAGTCCAATTTCTCTCTTCCTTTGCCCTGAACATTGATATAACCTGAGTTTGTGGGTGCACAGCTTCCTATGCCAGCTCCTTGGGGAACAGCTCCTCTCCTTCTCTGCCTTTCAGCCCTTTCCTCTCCACCAGGTCTTCATAGAATGGCATCTTAGTCATCCATTATTGATGACCCTTCAGCACCTTCTTCGCTCCAGTGTCCCTAAGCACTTGTGCACCACTGAGAAGAAGCAGGTGCAGGATCTAGCAGGAGTCCAGGACTGCTGCTCCAAGGCTGAGAGAAAGGATGCCTGGCACCAGGACAGAGTGGCGGCAACAGCAGCAGCAGCAGCACAGCCTGTTTCTTCGGGAGGGTTTGTGTCTCTGTCCCTAGGAAGCAAAAGGTTAAAGTGTTCATCTTTAGACAGTCCTTGGGTATCAAATGATGAGTTTTGGCTTTCTGGTGTGAGCTGATTTCTGGACTCTTGACCTTTACTCCAATACCAGCTGCCCATTCCTCAGAGTGGTTTTCTTTGTTTTCTGTTTACGCAGGAGGAGTGGGGCTAATGTGTGCAGTTAGCTTAGTTACTAGGAACAAGCCTTGGAAGAGGAGAAAGGGATTCTCTCATTCCCCTACTTCTTATTCAACCACGTCTTGGCGAGATGCACCTGGGTGAATAATTTGCATGGGGTGCCCTTTGTGAAGACAGACTCTCTGCTTGCGAATTCTGCAGAGAAGGCTGGAGTGGCCCCATGGGGATACTGCCTACCTTCACATTTGTATGCATAATTTACACACACACAACTCATCCAAGGGCAGGCTCCCCTGAGCCTTCCCAAGACAGGGGCTGCTGCCGGAGGGAAGGTTAACAATTCAGATCTTCCCTTCCTCCATCCACCCTGCAAAGACTGACCCAACTCCTGGCTTCCCTCACAGTGGTCAGAAATCCTATCTGAGGATTCAGGATTCCCGGGCACCAGGATCATGTTAGAAAAAAGACAATCAAACACCTACTTGGCAGTTCCTAGAAGCTGTCATAGGCGTTCTTCTGGGCCAGGATAAGGAAGCAGGATCCTACTGTGTTGTGGCCACCTGGTGACTTTGTTCTTGGAGTTGTTCTAGAAGTAAGGAAGTGATCTGTGCACTCTAGCTAAGGAGTGCAGGGAAAGAGGAAGGTAGTCTTTTTTCATCCTGATCTCCTTCCTGCAAGGGACAATGGACCCATAGCTTTTCAAGCTTTGCTCTGAATCCTATCACAAAAGGAATAGCCCTTTGCTCTGCAAAATATTTTAATGAGAGCAAAATAGAGACTGAGAGCCTCCTGTACAACTGGTCTGAACTCTAAGAATCTTCAAAGGCCTTGAATAACCTCCATTATGTGACTGTGTGATTTTTATCACACAACCTCAGACTCTTACATTTTTTAAATAATTCACCAGCAAGAATCAATGTCAGAACTAAATGCTAATAAGATTTGGCCTGGGAGAGTAACATGGGAAGATGGTTAATGTTTAATGCACTCACATCAAAGTGGGATAATCCTGCTACTGAAGGTCAAGAGAGCCCTTTAAAAAAAAATAGGGAAGAAAACATTATTGTATCTGCTCTCTTTTTTCCCATGCAAATGAATCTAGCATAAACTTATTATGGCCAAGCCCAGGACACACATTTCCTGGAGATCTGGCTGTTTCCCTTGTATTGTTAGTGGAGTTCGTCTCTTTTTGTTTCTGTGATAATGATGAAAAGCATTTCTGGTCTACCCCAAATCTTCAAAGAGCTCTATTCCCTGTCACTCTAGAACACTGTTGAGCCTTATTAGAGTTGTTGATATGCAAAAGTCAATTTGCATTCAAAATTCTGGTTTGGTTTCAGAGTAGTGACAGCAGGGAGTTGTCACTTGTGATGGGCAAAGGAGGAATGACCTTCAGCGATGCAGGAAGAAATGGCAAGGAGTTCTGCTCCCAGTTCCCTGCTAAATCAAAAGATAACAGGGCACGAGATTCATTCCTTCATTTACTTTAGGCAGCAAGCTGAAGAGGCCCCAGCAGAAAGCTCCAGCCCTAGGATTTCTAGTAATTGAAAGAGAAATAATTTCTCAAGTAGCATGCAATGCCTATAAAAGGGCACTGGCTGCCAGGGGCAGCCTGGAGTTCCTGAGATGACTTTGCTCATGCTGTGCAAGGAAGGCTCCCTGCAGAGTGGCCGAAGGAGGGTGTACACTCTGGTGTTCAGAATTAAACATCTTACACAATTTTACAGAGTTTTTTAGTTTGGCTGAATTTTTTTTTTTTTTTTTTTTTTTTTTTTTTTTTGAGGGGAGATATCCATCCCTAATTCTCCCTAGCCGATAGAGGTTTGAGATGCAGAGATGAAGATCTCCACTAAAAACTGTAGAATATATTCTCATGCAGTCATATTGATCATTCTGCCAAGAAACATTAGTGAAGAAAGCCATTAAAGTAGCCAAATGAATTGTGGGCTTTTGTGTGTTTTGCCTTTTCGTATTCTTGTACTTTAGAAAGAGAAGAATCCATCTCAGATGAAAAAGCTAGACTCTGGTGTTAGCTCAGCTATTGGCTTAATGTGGTCCTTTATGCAAGTGGCTGGATCTTTCTGGGAAAGAATTTCTTTATCTGTCAAATGGAGCTAATAATACCTGCTCCAGCCGACCTGTAGCAGCATAGTGAGAGTGAAGTAGCTAATGTGAGTGAGAAGGTTGGCCAAGTTCCAGAATGTTCAGGCAGCATTTCCTCATGTGTCTGAGGAGATCATGAGTTACATACCCACTGCCAATAGGTAGTATTGTAAGGATTTATGACATGTAAGTGGCACCCCATCGATGGCAGCTGGAAGACCTAGTAGCAGAGATGTTCCCCCCTCCCCAGGCCTTTCATCACTCCTGTCCCCTACAAAGCAGGGGAGACTAAAGAACCTAAAGTCACTAGTTCTGCTGATTTTCTTTGACTTTGAAGCCCTACCTTTTCAGAGCCTTGTGTTTCTGCTTTCTAGATGTTCTCAGAGCTCAGCCTAGAGAAACTTGCATGAGCACAGAATGACCTTGCAGTTGGAACAACTTTGGAGCTAAAGGGCCTGGAGTTTGCATGTTATCTCTGCCCCTTGCTTTGCTGGTGTGCTCTCTCCCACACGCTTCCTCGGTACCTTGTGCCTCAGTTTCTTCACTTCCAGATGGCATTATACCATTTCCCTCCCAGGAGACTTCATAGGTTGAAATGATACAAATGCCACCATCAGGAAGGGCTCCCTTATTTATGCAGGGCCAGGTGCAGCATAGAGACTCAGGGCCCCTTGTTCAGACATCAGGAGGGATGGCAACAGTCAAGTAGGGAGCCCCTCTGAGCACAGGGTCCTAGGAGAGTCCACAGCTCACAGCCCTGGAAGCCTGAGCCAGGGGATCTGGGGTGGCAGCCTGTCTGTCACTCAGGAAGTGCTTTTCTTGCTGTTCCTTTGCCTCTTCTCCCTCCTTTCCTTGACAGCTGTCAATCTCTGGAGAGAGCTGTTTTCACTCCTAAACCTCCTGTCGCCCTTTCTCTCATAAGCCTCTCAGGAGGGCTCCTTCCCACTGGTTAAACACTACTTCTCTTTTGTCCTTGAAATCCTACCAAGTGGTAGGATTGAGAGAGGACAGGTAGTCAACAGAGCCCTTCCACTCGCAAAGGCAATGCAAGAAAATAAAAAACCAACATCACAATGCGTCAGAAGTGTGTATGAGGGGTTGGGGCAGGAAAGAACCAGGAAGGTAAACTCAGGCAAAGAAAACAGAACACGGATAAATGAAGGTTATTAGAAGATAAAACAAGGATATCATTTTTCCATCATGTTCCTAAGCAATTTAAGCAGATGCATTATAAAATCACCTTGAATCCTTCTTTCCCCAATTTCTCATCATTTCTACCAAATAAACAACCAAATGTGTTCTGTGAGCTTGGTTTCCTTGTCTCTGAGCTTCTTAGCAACAATACTTAACAAAGAATTTTGTTATGGATTATTTTGTTCAGAAGTCACAGTGTCTGTGAGTTTGGGCATACTACCCATATCTTCTCTTTACAGAGAAGGAGATAATGTAACTTCCATAGTCATTGTGTCAGTTGTGAACACTTTGGCTCCAACTAGCAGAAAATTTGACCAACAGTGTTTGCATTTGGATGGGCTTGGGGTCCTCCTAATGAGAGAGACTTGGAGGCAGACTACTGCCTCAGAAGTTGTACAGCTCACTGACATCGTGGCTGCTATCTGCTGCTGTCTTAGACTTTCCCTCATAGTCACAAGATGGCTGCTTTGGCTCCAAGCATTGGGCCCATGGTCAATAGAAGAAGAAATGTTGGAAGGACCAGTACCAGCCATGTTGCTTTCTTTTCTCAGGAAAGTTGAATTTTCTTAGACATTCCCTGGCTTATGGACTTCTGCTTATTTCTCATTGGCCAGAACTATGAAAGTTCTTAACTATGTGAAAGACAAGAAAGCAAATGTTAAGTTTTTCCAGTCTTTCTGTGGGTGGTGAAAGGAAAGTGTTGCGACACCTCTTGGGTGAAACACAATAACATACATCATAGTGACATGTGGCAAGTGGCAGGGACAGAGCCTGAACCCAGGTCCTCTGATTCTTTTAATGATTTTGCAATTCTGCCAGATTGCTCTTTTTTAAAAAATATGTTCACCAGCATCTGAGTTGGCCAGTTGTCTTCCTGCTGAGACAAGCAGACAGAAGTCACTGTGCATAAATTTACTTACTATGCCTTTCCTTAAGTTTCTTCAGATGGAACTTCCTTCAAGTTATGTAAAACTGAGCGATAAGGTAGCTGATAGGCAGTGTATTCTTCGCATGAGAAATCCTATGCATTTGAAATTTCATAGGACTAGTTGGAGTATGTGCAGAAACAGAAACTGTGTGAGCCCTGCTTTGTGCTTTGCTTCCTCCCAGGTTTAAGCTGCGCCTCCTCCCACCTTGCATTTCTTCATAAGAACAACCTATTTATTTTTTGGTAGTAACTATTTACATATGAAGGTCATATTTGGAAGATCTTAGTGATTTATTAAATTCACTTTCCTGAAGCAAGACTAGAGTTAAAAAAAATATACATATATAAACATCAGCTTGAGAGATTAGAAGGAGAAGCCAAGATGGAATGTCACTACTGTAATTACCACTTGCAATTAGCACAGCGGGGAAGCCGAGATGGTAATTCAGTCCAAGGTAGAGAAATAACAGAACCTGGAAATGTAAATATGTTTCTGTTGGAGGTATTTGCAATAATGTTTACACTCTCTCTTCCTTTTTCGC
>PVHX01002819.1:140254-157996 GCA_004024805.1 Geosciurus inauris
CCCCCCCCCCCCCCCCGCCTGAGGGAATCTTTTATTTTTAGTAAGAGTGTTTGATAGTCCTAAGTTAATTAAGAGTTTTGAGAGCCCGGAGTGTCATTGAACCTAGAAGGGATGTGTAAGAACAGAGTGTTTATGTGCCAGGCACCAGGCTAGGTGATTTTATAAGTAGTAAATTATATTCTCACCTATCCCTGCACAATTGTTAGCTCTGCTTTCCCAGATGAATAACTAAGACCCTGATAGGTGGGATGCCCAGCCCAAGACCACACAGCTGGGAAGGAATAAAATCCTTCCTCCATTTGTTCATTAAGAATAAGATCTTCTGAGCCACTGCCAGCCATGAGAAGGAAACTGCACAGGTAAGAGGTGAAATAAGAAAATAAAGAAATTCCAGTTCCTTGATGACATTCGCAAAGTGTTGTCCTAGCCCTAGACTGCCTGCCAAATGCAAGGAAAATAATCTCTTACTATATTCCGGCCACTGATTGGTATTCTTTTTTTCCCCCCTGATAGCCAAATATATGGCCAAATAAATAAACCTACATTTCTTAAGTGTTCATCTGGTAGGATTTTTATAAGCCATTCCTGCCAGATGTGGTGGTGCACACTTGTAATCCTAGAGATTTGGGAGGCTGAAGCAGAAGGATTGCAAGTTTGAGGCCAGCCTCAGCAACTTAGCAAGACCTCGTCTCCAAATACAATTTAAAAAGAGCTGAGGATGTAGCTCAGTGGCAGAGAACCCCTGGATTCAATCCCTGGTATTCAAAGAAAAAGCTACTTCCTAGGTGTAGATCATTAAAAAATATAATTCAGATCAGTGTTGTTTTTAAAAATAGAATGTGACTCCATTAAAATAAAAATATGATCAATTATATTATGATAGATTATAATAGTTAAAATAAAAGAAGTAAGAGTCAGTCAGACCTGGATTCTATTTTGGCTGTTGTACTCATTACTTATGTGACCTTAAACTAGTTAGCTAACCTTCCTCCTGTATGATAGGAGATAGTAATAGTTCCAGTTCATAGAGATTTGGAAGGCATTGGATATACATGAAGCACATAATAATCACTCAGTGGTGTGATTGTTACAATGACTACTACTAATAGAGTTATTCAAGACTTGCAGAGTGAGGGAACATTTATGAAATCTATAGCAACTGAGGCAAAAGTGTTCTAATTTCCTCTATTTGAGTTCATCTGTTATAGTTCCTTTTTAACTTAGTAGCAACAGTGTCCTTCCAGAATTAAATCACTTTCTCTTAGAGGACAGTGATTTTGCAACCTAGACAGACTTCTTTGAGGCCTGGGAATGATGGGGATGTGCCTGGTGACCTTTTCTGTTTGTATGGCAAAGGTCTTGGTTACTTTACCTAATGATTCTAGTCTACTGCTTCCTGATGTTCTTAGAGACACCAAGTCCAATATTCCATTGGGTTTCTTTTGACTCCATCCTCTGTGTTGCCTTGGTTTGCAAAACAGCTTATTCTAAATGCTGAACTGGAAAGAAGTAGCTTGGGTGTAGTAAAACCAACATGGTGCATTTTAAATTTTAAGATATCATCTGAAAGGAAGGAAGCTTTTCTCATTTTCCTCTTGAAAATCATAAAATAGGGGAAAATGAATAAAAAGCATAAATTTCACTTTCAATAAAGCTGAGAAAGTCTGTATCCATGAGCCATAAGACCTGAGGTAGGACTGGCCAAATGCGGTAGAGTAGGAATTCAGGAAGAGCTAAGAGAAGATGACTTTGGTAAAGCCATAGATTTTGACAAATTGAGAAAAGAACTTGTCCACCAAATTTGTACTCCAAAGTAGGAAGCCCCCATCAATATTTCTCTATTTGAAAAAGGACAAGAGTATTCCAAGTTTGAAAGTAAAGCTTCCCTGGACCCCACCTGGCACCAGGGAAAAGATACAGTGATCCCAATGGTGACGAAAACATATATTGGCGAGAAGATTGCCTCTTTAACAAATAGTGCTGGGAAAACTGGAAATCCATATACAGCAAAATGAAACTAAACCCCTGTCTCTCACCATGCACAAAACTCAACTCAAAGTGGATCAAGGACCTAGAAATTAGACCAGTGAGACCCTGCACCTAATAGGAGAAAAAGTAGGCCCAAATCTTCATCATGTTGGATTAGGTCCTGAGTTCCTTAACCAGACTCCTAAAGTGTAAGAAATAAAATCAAGAATTAACAAACGGGATGTTTTCAAACTAAAAAGCTTCTTCTCAGCAAAGGAAATAATGTAAAGAGAGCACCCACAGAGTGGGAGAACATCTGTACTATAGGCTCATCAGATAGAACACTAATTCATAGGATATATAAAGACCTCAAAAAACTTAACACCAAAAAATATAATAATAATCCAGTCAATAAATGGACTAAGGAACTGCACAAACAATCTCAGAAGAAGATATTCAATCAATAAATACATGAAAAAATGTTCAACTTCTCTAGTAATTACAGAAATGCAAATCAAAACTACCCCAAGATTTCACCTCACTCCCATCAGAATGGCAGTTATCAAGAATACAAGCAACAATAAGTACTGGCAATGATGTAGAGGAAAAGGTACATTCATACATTGTTGGTAGCACTGCAAATTGGTACAACCACTCTGGAAAGCAGTATGGAAATTCCTTAGAAAATTTGGAATGGAACTACCATTTGACCCAGTTATTCCACTCTTCCATCTATACCCAAAGGACTTAAAAACAGCATACTATAGTGATGCAGCCACAGCAATGTTTATAACAGCTCAATTCACAATAACTACACTGTAGAACCAACCTAGATGCCCTTCAATAGATGGATAGATAAGGAAACTGTGGTATATATACACAATCGAATATTACTCAGCATTAGAAGAGAATAAAAGTATGGCAGTTGCAGGTAAATGGATGGAGTTGGAGAATATCATGCTAAGTGAAGTAAGCCAATCCCAAAAAACCAAAGGCTGAATGTTCTCTCTGATAAGCGGATGCTGATCCATAATGGGGGAGAGGGCATGGGAAGAATGGAGAAACTTTGATTGGTCAAAGGGGAAGGAAGGGAGAGGAAGGGGCATGGGGGCAGGAAAGATGGTGGAATAAGATGGACATCATTAGGTACCTGTATGACTGCACATATGGTGTGACTCTACATTGTATACAACCAGAAAATGAAAAGTTGTGCTCCATCTGTGTACAATGAATCAAAATGCATTCTGCTATCATGTATACCTAATTAGAATGAATGAATGAATGAATGAATAAATGAAACAGTCATCCTAGATATGTAGTCAGCAGTCTGTTGGTGGGGCAATGCTATGGACCTTTGGCTGAGAGATCACAATGGCTAAAATAACTCATAGACACACAGCCCTTGGTAGTAAGATCTAATAGTGAATCAGAGCAAGTTTTTGCCAACTCAAAACAGCACGCTGACTCTTATCCTGTAAAATTTTCTATGAAATATCTAGGTCAAGAATTCTCCCCATTCAATGAAGAATAATTAAAAAAAAAAAGAGGGAGAAGCAGCATAAGATACTAGATATTGCAGTAAAAATGAAAAAAAAAAGAGCTGGAAAATTAATGGTCAGTCCACAATATGCACTGTAGGAGATTCCAACAGGTAAATGGGGGAAAAAAAACATTGCCATGAACTCAAATGATTTCAAGAAACCACCAAAGACCTCAAACCTACATTGAAAGATCAAGGGTGACATATGACAAAATGAGAGCAGAAGAAACATCAACTGACAGAACCCACCTAAGACCTACAGATGATTTGAAATCGGCACCAAGTAAAACTGACACTTCCAAAAAGGGAATAGGGGATGTGAAGGATGGAATTGTGCAAGCAAATAAAATAAAACAGGAATAACAGTTTAAAAGTATTAGAAAGAAAGCAGCATACTGAAATGACAAAGAAGACCCACAAATACTTAATAAAATATCCCTGAAAGAGAGAATTAGGCAATTAAAACAAGGAAACCGTCCATATACTTTCAGAAATCAACACATTTATAAATTAAAGGGTTTGTATATTGAATTTATAAGTTGAAAGGTTCTATCATGTTCGAGGAAAATTTAACATTATGCTATATTTTAGGAGTATTAGTAGACTTTAGAGAAAAGAATAATTTGGTTAATGCAGCAGGAATATCAAGTAATCTATCAAGACCAAATTTTTTTCCTTTTTAAAAAATTTATTTATTCTAATTCGGTATACATGACAGCAGAATGCATTTTGATTCATCATACACAAATGGAGCACAACTTTTCATTTCTCTGGTTGTACACGATGTAAAGTCACACCGTATGTGCAGTCATACAGGGACCTAGGGCATTGTTGTTCATCGCATTCCACCAGCTTTCCTGCCTCCATACTCCCTCCCCTCCCCTACCCCCACTTTGACCAAAGTTTCTCCTTATCAGAGAGAACATTCAGCCTTTGATTTTGAGGATTGGCTTACTTCACTTAGTATGATACTCTCCAGCTCCATACATTCACCAGCAAATGCCATAATTTTATTCTGTTCTCATGCTGAGTAATTCCATTGTATATATATACCACAGTTTCTTTATCTATCCATCTATTGAAGGGCCTCTAGGTTGGTTCCACAGTTCAGCTATTGTGAGTTGAGCTGCTATAAACATTGAAGTGGCTGCGTCAAGACCAAATTTTAAAAAAACAAGAACAAAAACCTCAGGCTAACCTAAGCCTTTACAGCAACATTCAAAAACAATAGTGAACGATGTCCTTGATGGAGAAAGGAAAAGGTGTGTGTCCCAAGAATTTCATGCACAAACTATCACTCAAAGGCATAGATAAACTGTGCGGTACTTAGACAAGACAATGCTCATGAATCATTCTTGGAAAAGCTATTAAAGGAAAGAGATGAACGAAGAAATCCCAGCAAAAGCTCCTTCAGAGAACACTGAATGTATTAGCATTTGGATCAAGTCTAAAATAAATGGGGAAATTTTTGTTATAGAAAAAATATAAACTCTGGATGTATATAAATATTATAACTAATATACTATCAAGGATACAGAATGAAAATGTGGTATAAGCTGATTTATCCATCATTTATAGATGAATTTTTTTTTTTTTTGGTACTGGAGATTGAACTCAGGGGCACTCGATCACTGAGCCACATCCCCAGCCCTATTTTGTGTTTTTTTATGTAGAGACAGGGTCTCTCTCACTGAGTGGCTTAGCACCTCGCCATTGTTAAGGCTGGCTTTGGACTCGGGATTCTCCTGTCTCAGCCTCCCTAAGTGCTGGGATTACAGGCTTGTGCCACCAAGCCCAACTTATAGATGAATTTTGAAGGATCTCATTTAAACATAAATCAAGTAACCAATGTATAGATATATTTAAACATACAAAGGTAAAACTTATGAGAACTAATATATGTGTATGTATACATGTATATATATTAGCTTAAAACTGTATGTTTAATACATATTATATATTTGCATATAATATATGTTCATATATAAATACATGTTATATACAAAATTTACATAAAATTTTATATATGAATTTTAATATATGTGATTATATCATTTATATATAAATTTTATATAAATAATATGTAAGTATAGATTTACATATCATTTGTATATGTAAATGACTTATATATATATTCATTTTAACATATGTATATGTTTAACATATATATGTTAAACCAAATTCAGGTGATCGAAAACAAAGTAGAGAAGAACAATTTTTGTTATTTGTAGTGGGAAGAGTCAGTATATCAGTAACTAGAGAATTTAAATAACTACATAAGGTTTGGTTTTAAAAATGATCTTTAGAAAAATTAACCATAATACAGATCTGCCCCAGTAGTATAAGAAACACTCACAAAAACAAAACAAAACAAAAAAGACAAGAAAGAAAGAAAAGAAAATATAGACCAAAGAATAAAAGATGAAAGAAAACAATAAACAGAAAACATGGCACAAAACATTGTGGACAAAACCCGTCTGCCATTTGAACAAATATAAGTGGGATAAACTCATATATTAAAAGATTCTTAAGTACAGTGTAAAGTAAAACTTACCACATGCTATGCAGCAGGCATATACCTAAACCAAGGTGACTCAGAAACTCAGAAATAGGATGAGCAAGGAAGTGCTATCAGGTGCCAGCAGTGTGAAAGCAGAGGCCAGCGCGCTTGGACTACAAGGTTGGATTTAGAACAAAAGGCATTAATCCAAAATAGAGACACCTGGTACAAGGTGGTAAAGGGCAAAAATACCATGCAGTTGCAAGTATTTCTGCACCAACTAATGTGGCCTGAAAAGTTATTCAGAAAAACTGTAAGAAATACAAGGAAAAATGGAAATAATTTAGTTATAGAAAATTTAATGGATAAAATGGACCAAAAAAGGTAATGATACAGATGGCATAAATAACATAATTAGCAAAGTTACCTACATCAAGTTCTATTCCTAAAAACTAGGAGTATCTCATCCTTTTAAATATCCATGA
Source organism: Geosciurus inauris (assembly GCA_004024805.1). NCBI lineage: Eukaryota > Metazoa > Chordata > Mammalia > Rodentia > Sciuridae > Geosciurus > Geosciurus inauris. The sequence goes on from PVHX01002819.1 coordinate 146,748, forward strand.
ATCGTTCCCTAAAACCACATTGTAGACCACACAGAAAACCTAAATAAACTTCCCAAATCAAAAGTGGTAAGACAGTGTCCTTTAATCACTCTGAGTCAAAAAAGAACTAACCTGAAATTTTAAAATAATGAAAACGATCATAACCACATTCCATGTCCTATGTGATAGGCTAAAGCACCTTCTCCAAGGAAAATTTATAGACATGAATATTTAAATTAATGAACAACAACAAAAGGAATCAATGCATTAAGTCTTCTACCCAATGATGTTTAAAACAAGAAAACCAAAATTCAGGAAAACATAAGAAAAAAGCAAATAATAATTTTTATGGTTTAGATATGAGGTGTCCCCCAGAAGCTCATGTGTGAGACAATACAAGCAAGTTTAGAGGTGAAATGAGCCTTAACCTAATGTGTGTGTTAATCTACTGATATCAAGTGGGTGGTGACTGTAGGCAGGTAGGGTGTGGCTGGAGAAGGCGGGTCATTGGGGGGGTGCCTTTGGGGCAGATACTTTTGTCTGTGGTAAAGGGAGTTTCTCTCTCTTTCTCCCTGCTTCCTGGTACCATGCTCCCAGCTGCTTTCCTGCACCACACTCTTCTGCCATGACATTCTCCCTCATTCTTACCAAGGAATGGAGCCAACTTTGTATGCATTGAGACCTCTGACACAGCAAGCCCCAAATAAACTTTTCCTCAAAACTCTAATTAATGGTTCTTGGAGCTGGGGCTGTAGCTCAGTGGTAGAGCGCTTGCCTCACATGCGTGAGGCACTGGGTTCGATCCTCAGCACCACATAAAAATAAATAAAGATATTGTGTCCATCATACAACTAAAAAAATATCAAAAAACAAACAAACAAACAAAAAACCCTAACTCTAATGGTTCTTGTCAGGTCATTTGGTCACCACAGTGAAAAAGCTGACTAAAACAATAACAAATTAGAAAAAAAAAAAAAATGATTCAATCTTAAAGTTGGTTCTGTAGGAAAACTGCAATAAGTTATTAGGAAACTAACAGAGGCTGATGCAAATAAATGTTCTAGAAATATTTAAATTACTAAGCCTAATCCCTCGCTGGGAAAAACACCCAAGGAACCTAATTAGCATAGTAGAAATACAGAACATGAAGAAAAAGAAAACTATTTCAAAAAAAGTACCAGTCCCCAAATGTTTTCCAGATTACTTCTACTAAACCACAAAGGAAAAGATAGGTCCAATATTATTGAAAGCCAGAAAGCTCAATGGAAGAGCGTTCAGAAATAGATAAAACTATATATGCTAAATGTACTGGTACATATTGATGGCAAAAAGACGATCTAGTCAAAAATGTTTTGAAACAACTGATACCTTTCTGGACAATAAATAAATAAATAACTGCATTCTAACCTCAAAACTTATACCAAAATGCATGCCAGGTGACACAGTAATTTAAATATTAAAAAAATAAAGCCACTTAGAAAAGTTTTATTAGTCTGATTGGAGAAGACTTTTCTATTTTTGACACAAAATACAAAAGCCATGAGTCCAAAGACTAATAAATTCCTTTCTACTGTTAGAGAAAAACATTTCTGCCAGGAATGGTGGTACACACCTGTAATCCCAGTGACACAGGAGGCTAAAGTAGGAGGATCGCGAGTTCAAAGCCCGCCTCAGCAATTTAGCAAGGTGCTAAGCAACTCAGTGAGACCCTGCCTCAAAAAATAAGTAAATAAATAAACACAAAGGGTTGGGGATGTGGTTCAGTGGTAAAGCACTCCTGGGTTCAATCTCTGGTACCAAAAAATGAAAAAGGAGAAAAAAATTTTCCACATTATAGAAATACCATGAACAAAATCAAAAGAAAAATGACATGGGCTGGGGCTGTAGCTCAGTGGTAGAGCGCTTGCCTAGCATGCGTGAGGCACTGGGTTCGATCCTCAGCACCACATATAAATAATAAATGAATAAAGTAAAGATCCATAAACAACTGAAAAAATTAAAAAAAAAAAAGAAAAATGACATACTGAGAAAAATAATTTGCACATCTAGATCTACTCTTCTTAACATATTTTTAAAAATCTCTTAAACCAATTTTAAACAACCCAGCAAAAATAAAAAGGGATACAAATAGGCACTTTTCAAAAAGGAGCACACATCATGCAAACCATCAGGGAGAAAATGTTCAGTCACACTCAAAATAAGAGAAATGTGCACGAAGATTTCTGAGAGATGCTGTTTTAAAAACAACAATTACCATATTGACAGAATCAAAAAGTTTAATCACACTGTTGGTGACAGTATAGGAAAATGAGTTACCTGCATATAGTTTTGGTGGGATTGTGAATGGTTATTAGGAACATGTTGTCAATCTTATTAAAATTTAATTTGCAGGTTTCTTCTAACTCAGAAATTCCACTTCCCGGAATTTAATCTACATTGTACTTGTGTGACTTTGTGTGTCCTTGCACTTTCGTGAATGATGTTTGGATAAGAGTATTCTTTACCACACTGCAAGAGCAAAAGATGACAAGCCTCTGAATGATGATTAACAGACTTATTACCCCAAAGATCTCATCAACTTGTGAAAAGAATTCCTACGTCCATTAAGTATGTGATCTTTAGAAAAGGAAGGTGCTGAGAGCACTATAGGGAACGTTAAAATAATGGCAATAACAATAATAATAATTATATGTAAAGTTCATGAATAAAATGATACTGACAATATTCCTAAGGACTTGGTGGCAATGGATATCTCTTGAGAAGGGATGTGAGTGGCTGAAGTCGGTGGTGCAAGGTCCTTTGTAATGTTTTCCCTTTTCTATGTGTTAAATTTTGTACCTTGTATATGTATTACCTAGTCAAATAGTTAAAACTTTGATTTAGACTCCAAATCCTACATCCACTCTCTCCAGCTTTGTGACCTAGAGTAGACTGCATGCCAGTTTCCTTCTCTGTAGAGTGGGGACAGTCATAATCTCCTCTCCCAGGGTGCCATCAGAGCTACACGAGACAACCATGGAAAAGTGCCTGGTGATTATATGGAATTGCTTAGTAAATGACTCCCTCCATTTTCCTCCAAATTAAAGTAAGCTGCATCCAACTCTTATGATTTAATAAGGTGCAAAATTGTGCTTCGCTATGTTTTTAATTTTCTTTGTAATACATGAATGATTTAAATATCTGGCATCCTTAAACATAACTAAGTGAGAAAGAGAAAGCACAGTATACGTCAGCAGTCAGGCACATTTCTTTCCCTGATGTAAAAGTAGTGCTTTTGATTCAGTCAAGTCTAAGTACTATCCAGTTCTTGGCACAACTAAAATAAGATCAAAGCAGCTGAAGCACATAATTATGTACTGGCCTTGGACTTGAGAGAGCTGGGTCCCTTGGACTTGAGATTGCTGGGCTCTGTCACTCCTGATTGTCACCTAGCAGCCATTTATCACCAGAGATGCATTATTGTTTCTCTTTCCTTCCATACCATCACTTGTACAATGGGAATAACCAACTTGCAAAGAAAGGTGCTGGGTTAGAGTTCTCCAGAGAAATGGAACCAGTAGGATATGTGTTACATGCACCACTGTGCACATGATACATATATTTATGGAGATTTATTATGGAGTAATGGAGGCTAAGAAATCCCATAATACACCATCTTCAAGTTTGAGAATCAGGAAAGCTGGTAGTGTAACTCCCAGTCCAAGGTCAAAGACCGGAGAACTAGGAACACCACTGTTGTTAAGTCCCAAAGTCAGAAGGCCAGAGATCCTGAGGTGTTGATTTCTAGGGAGAGGAGATGATGAATGTCCCTGTTCATAGAGAGGAGGAAATGCACTTTCTCTACCTTCTTTCTGTCAAGGCCTTCAGAAATTGAAAGCATCATTGGCAAGGATGAATTACGCACACCCTGCCCACACTGGCAAGGGTGATCTCTTTCTCTAGTCAAATGCTAATCTTTCCCAGAAACGCCCTCACAAATACACCCAGAAATAACGTTCTACCAGCTATCTGGCATCTCATAATCTAGTCAAGTTGACCCATAAAATTAACTATCACAGGCGCTGTCTGGATTAAAGTCAGTCAGCCTAGAAAAGCACCCAACACATAATGGGAACTCAACAAATACCTTTTGAAGAATATCAAACCTTCTGTGTGCAAGGAACAAGAAATGGTCCCTACCTTCAAGGTCCATATACATTAAGAGGGAGATGAAATAATGATTCAAATAACCAGAGTACTACACCACTGAATGGTAGAAACTGAAGTGGAAAGGGCAGGCATGACTAATAAAGAGTAATTTCCTCTCCCTGTCTGAGGTATCCCCAGGGAGCTGGTAGCCAGAGAGCATCCCAGGAGGAGAGAAGTCCATGTTGTGAACCTCAGTACTCCACACCAGTGGGTACTCAGGAAGGTCTCAGGACACTCAGGAATAAGGTGGACACTGCTGTGAGATATAAGAAGTAGGAAAAAAATTACAAAATAATAAAGGGTATTTTAAGCTTTTCTATTCTCACTATATTAAATACTGATCAGATTGAGAAAAGTACGAAGTGTATACAGCAAACATACACATATACATCATTGTTGTTTTAGGCGTTAGAAAGTTCTATTATTTGATCACTCACAGACACACACATGCATGTAACACACATGTAGGCACGTGCATGCACACACACAATCTCCATGGTGCTTTTGACTGTTAATGGTAATTTGGTGAAATCCTAATGAGGAACAACAACAAAAAAAAAGATAGGTAAAACCTCCAACCACTCTCCTGCCTTAGGTCTCTTGGGACTCTGGCACTTGAGGTGGGCCAGGCAGTACTGCCTGCTCAGAGACTGTTCAGGAAAACACAGGGACAGGGGATGTCCCCTGAATGGTACCCTAAGAGCTGCTTCTCAGGGATGACATAGGACAATTTGCTGTCCTTCTCTAGCAGTGAATTCTGAGGTCAGAGTCCACGGTATCAAGCCTCCAAGTAGACTACAGATTTCTTGAATGGTGAACCTGTTGCATCCAACCCGCACCTCTCCCCAAGAAGTGCAGCCCAGACAACTCTGCAGAAGCAGCAAAGTTTATTGAGGAAATAGGTACACAGGCCAACCAATTGGGGTCAGCTCTCCTTTCCTTCAGAGAGTGACCTCTAAATGAGAGTTGCAGAGGTTATTATAGGGTGGGTGAGTTACATGACTTGGGAAAGCAGGATTTGGCAAATGCTCAACCTATAGTTATTTACAGTTCAACTGTGACGATGCCGCCTATGTCCCTCTTTCAGTTCCTGGAACTTTAGATTACTGGCCAAGGGGTCTGGCAGCTTGTGGTTGGGCCCCATCTGTGAGAAGCAAGCATAGCATTAGATCACAGAAGCCCAAAAAGCAGGTTAGCAGATACATGCAGACCTGAGCCAGAGTGACTCCATTTTGAGTTTGGATTTTACAAAGCCACTCTTTCAATGTTATTGCATCCATTTCTATGTTTTCCACAGTATCTGGACACAGGAGGTTTGTGCCAGGAAGCCTTACAAGGACCTGCCATTAGGATCTCAACCCAGGAGGATGGTTGGGAACTTTCCAGTCTACTTTTGCCTCTAGTCATCAGTCTTTGTCCATGACAGTGAATGCCTTCAATACATGTATTAAGAGGCTAAGGCAGGAGAATCACAAGTTCAATGCCACTCTCAGCAACTTAAGGAGGCCCTAAGCAACTTAGCAAAACTTTGCCTCAAAATAAAACTAAAAAGAGCTGGGGATCTGATTCAGTAGTTGAGTGTCCCTGGGTTCAATCCCTAGTACCAAAAGGGAAAAAAAAAAAAGCCACTAAGTATATATAAAACATAAGCAAATGGATGATAGGGTGGCACCATAGAAGAAGCAATATTTCTACAGAGCAGAAATTTTTCCAAGCCTGCCTTATCCTTCCTGAGCATCTATAATTTGGGTGCCCCTCAACTGCACCCTTAGCTATAAGCAGTAGACTAGGAAGGGCTTGAGAATCTATGAGAGTCCTTAGAGCAGCAGCACTCTGAATACTTAGTCTGCTTGCTATTGTTATATCAGAATACTAACAACTGGGAAATTTATAAAGCAAAGGATTTTACTTAGATCATGGTTCTGGAGGCTGAGAAATCCAATGACATCTGCTGGCATCTGGCAAGGGTCCTTGTGCTGCATCATAACATGGCAGAAAGTGAAAAGGCAAGCAAATGCATACAAAAGAGGAAACAAGGGGTGGACTTGTTTTATAAGAACAGTTAGTAACACACTCTATGATTATGACATTGATCCATTCATGAGAGCTCCCTCAAGACCCAGCCACCTCTTCTTGTCCCTGCCTCCCAATACATTGCATTGAGGATTAAGTTTCCAACACATGAATTTGGGGAATATATTTAAACCATAACAACTCACTGGCTGTGGAATGTGGGAGACCCGATATTCTCTTAGCATATACTCCCCTCCTATATGCCAGGGAGGTTGTTGGCAGGTTGAAAAATGAGGGCTTTTGCCACATGTGTTTCTGAGCTTGATTCCTCTACAGGGCATCAAGTTTTCATATACCTCATCTAAGTGGGATTTTAGAATCCATGTTAGTGACAGGATATTTAATTTCAGATCTGCAAGACTCACATCTAAACTTAATATTGCATGCTTGTCTGAATAAATTGCAAACCCTCTCCCAGCAAGCCATACGAGAGACCTAGAGGTTCTTGGTCAGATGAGGGTGCTGGGGGTTCTGTGCCAGTTGTTTTTTTTTTTTTTTTTTGTACTGGGGATTGAACTCAGGGGCACTCGACCACTGAGCCACATCCCCAGCCCTATTTTGTGTTTTATGTAGAGACAGGGTCTCACTGAGTTGCTTAGCGCCTTGTCGTTGCTGAGGCTGACTTTGAACTCACGATTCTCCTGTCTCAGCCTCCCAAAGTGCTTCTGTGCCAGCTTTTATCTACATCACCAGGAGTCTTCTTTTTTTCCCTGAGATAGCATTTTAGAAGTTTTTGGAAAGATGCAACTTTCTTTCACCCTATGCTCTTTCCAGAGCTCAGTGCTCTGCTGGGTACCTTGGGGCAGGGCCGCCTCGGCTCCAGTTAATTTATCAATCTGTGATAATGCAGATGGGGCTGCTGACACAGGTCAGTGAGAGTTGTTCTCTGAGCCCATCTGGAGGGTCAGTGTGCAGAGGAATGGGATCAAGGCATATGTAGACTCACCCAGGATTCTGCTAGACATAGAGAGAAGGGTAAGCCAAAGGTGGAGGTCAGGAAGACTCAAGGCAAGGTATGGGCCACCTCTTATATTTTCCCATAGCACTGGCACTGGCCTGCTGCCATAAACTGTCACTAGGCTTCAAAGCATGCTGTCATTCAAGAAAAACTGAGCTGTTTGCTCCTTATGGAGCTTAGTAGTTTGTTAAAGAAGTGATCAGGCATTAAAATGTCATTGGTAGGCTGCGGGTGGAGCTCAATGGAAGAAAGTTTGCCTGACATGTGCAAAGCCCTGGGTTGATCCCCAGAATTGCAAAACAAAACAGTTTCTATATCCTCTTTCTTATAGTATGGGATCCCCTAGCTAACTTTTTATTATAAAGGATGGACTTCAGTGAAACATTTATTGGAGGTGATTGTCCTGGGAAGGACAGTCCACAAAGCCACAACTTTGCTTCCTTCCACCTGGTGTTGGTTAGGGCCTGCCTTACCTGGGACTTCTGGGTCCCTTTCAAACCAAGTTTCCAGAATCAAGGTGTACCTTCCTTTCCTCTGGTTATCATTTTTCTCTCTCTCCCTCTCTCTGTCCCCCACTTCCCTTCCTCCCTCCATCCCTCTCTCCAGCTCTCTTCCTCCTCCTTCTCTCCCTCCCTCCATTTCTTTCACTGTTTCCAAGCATTTTCCTTGGAGCCAAGTTCAAGTGGTACCTCCCACCAGCCTTGAACATCTAATGAAGGGGAAATTGTGCCTAATTCCCTATAAGGAACAAAAGCTCAATTTTGTTCTTCTCTATGAGCTAACCAGACCAAGGCTTCTTTTGCAGTTTAGGTTCACAATATTTTCGTCCTTTGAGAAAAAGAACTGTTTACAAATGTGAAATTATTTCAATTATCTAACTTCTGTTGCATTCCTGGGCACTGCAAAGAGTTAAATGATGCATGAAATCACCTGTCAGCCTGCATTAGATGGGGCTGTGTTCACACACCCAGAGGCGGCCCATGAATTATTTAACCAAAGGGGCTCTTGGCTCACATCTGGCTAGATATGGTTCAGCCCCAGTTACTCCGGAGGTGTACTTTTTGGCCCCTGACCTTTGACCGGGCTGAGGAAACTGACAGACAGACATCCTGGGCTGCTGCCAGAACCAGGTCTCCTTGACAACAGCTTGAACTAAGCTCTTACAGGCTCCAGATGGCTCACAAACTAGAAAGGAGGTGTGCAGAGAGTCCTGGAAGCTTTGCTAGAAGAGAGAGTTGGCAACATTTCAATCTGGGCGGTAGGTTAGCCTCCGTGCTGTGAACTCAAGGGTTATGGGTGAGAATTTGGAGAATCCATTTAATAACACACCTGGTTCCCATCTGAACTTGGAACTAACAAGATAAAGAAAGAGAGGAGTCAGGCAGATAGAAATCAGAATGTCACCTTTATTACCCATTGGCATATCAGAAAACATGGTGGAGCAGCACGTCTGGCTGTCCCGATTTGCAGCCCCAGAGCCGGAAACCATAGCCTCACCCTGTGGTGCTGGATCTCAGTTCTTGGTATCCTGGGACTGGGAACAACGATACCCTCAACTTTTTCTGCAAACTGAACTCCTTAGAGAAGAAGCCAGGGGCTGGTTTCTTGGCTGCTCCTGGGCCCATACTTACCTTTCAGGTGAGCTGCTCTCAGCGCCTGTGAGGGCAGAGAGGAGGCTGTGAGCATCTGTGCTAGGAGCATCTGTGGAGACCTGAGGAGACGCAGCAAGTTGTTTTGGAAGATGGAGTCGTGGAGTCTGTAGAAGGTGGAGAGCATTTTTAAAAGACATGGGTTCCCTTTCCTTGGCAGAAGGAAATAAGCACAGAAGCATTGGGGACTGACTTTCTTATTGTTTTTGTTTTTATTTGTTTAATTTGGTACTAGGGATTGAACCCAGGGTCACATTACTGCTGAGCTATAACCCCAGCCCTTTTAAAATTTTTATTTTGAGATAGGATCTCCCTAAAGTGCTCAGACTGTCCTCGAACTTGTGAACCTCCTGCCTCAGCCTCTCAAGAAGCTGAGATTACAGGTGTGCACCATGGTGGCTGGCAGGGCTTTCTTGTGGTACTTCACAATTCCAAACTCTGCCCCTCACACACCATGGTATGAAGAACACCTTTTGAGGGTACAACAGTGGGCTTTCCACCCCCCACAATCCCACTGTGGTGGCCAGACTGCCTCTTGGTCCATGGGGCTCCCTCACCATGTGGGTCTGGGGCCATCTTCCCACCCCCACCTCATCAGGACCCCAGTTCAGGTGCAGGATATACTTAGAGGATATACAATTTGGGACTCCTACTCATGACAAATGATAATTTGTGAAAAACTCTAAGTACCAGGAAATCAAGTCAAATAAGAACATTTTGTTGATGCTTCCCTCCGAGCATTCTGGACGCTTAGCAGAGTCTGGATGGCACTCAGCACCTGCCTAAGCCACAGGGTAGGATAACAACTTAGAAAGAAGCTGGGGGCGAGGGATACTGAATTAGCAGGTACCTGGGGTCGATGCACATTGTTGTCACACCTACATCTGCAAATGCTCAACTCCAGGAGGCTCTTTGACCGTCTTCCTTCCAGCCTGTGGACACAACCCCTGCAGCTGTCTTTCCCCCACCGGCATCTTTATGGTCAAACTCATGACACTCCCAGGTGCTCACTGCCATGCAGGGGCTGCTGACTGTCCACTCTTCAGTAGGAGCTGGTGGGTCAAGCCCTGAAGTGCTTTGGTCTGGGCCCCACCAGAGGCCTCACAGTGCGTACTAGGGGAGGTAGGAGAGGTCCCTTTCTGCCTTGCTGGTCACCCTGGGGAGGTCCACACCTTTGTCATATTCTTTCCCTGCCACAGAAACTGCCACACTCTGAACACCCACCAACTGAGTGTTACAAGGTCACACACACACACACCAGATTTCCATCAAAACTCTGTATCCCAAGAGGGCCTACCTGGGGTCAAAAGCTTTTTACCTGTCAGAAGTTGTTATCAAAAGAAAGTGGTCCCTCTCCTGGCTGTGCCCGCACTGTCACTAGTACAGGTTGAACCCAGGGGATTTTCCATCTTTCCTACCCCCTCTCCAAAACTTCTGCATCCAGGTCCCCCAAGTCCTGAAGGCCCAGGAGAATGAGCCAGCATATACTTGGTATCCAAAAGGAGGCCCCTGGGAACAAAGGACATTTTGGGGAAACTCACCCTTTTTCTAACGGTGCTGTCCTTACCCACAGGGTGTGGTGCAGCAAAGCCAGGACCCCACCATGAGGCTTGTGCTGACCCCCACTTCTCTCAGGGGCATGTGAGCCCTGGAAGTTAGGCTAAGCACACCCCCTCTTGAAAGAGCTCTTATCTGTGTCTCATTGGAACCCCACAATGACTTTGGCAAGCTGGCAGGGTTGGTGGTTAAGAGGTTAAGGCCACAGAACAGGCAAGCCACAGCTCTCTGCCCCTCTTAACTCCTCCCTCCTGCCTCCTTCCTCCCTCCGTCCCTCCCCCATGAAACCATCATTCTTGCCAGGAAGGAAGGAGAAGGTGTACTGGGCAGGATTCACCTGGAAATACCCAGACACCCAAGTAGCACTCACTGAGACACTTGGATTTCAGAGCAATGAGGAACATCTATCTTAAACATTTTCTGCAATTTTTTTTTTCTGTGATGGAGCTCTTCCAATTCATTCATGAGGAGACTGAGAACTTCAGCAGGAGTGTGATGTCCTTGTGACCGAGCAAGTGTCAGAACCACACACAGGAAGGCTGCTCAGAGGACTTTGTGAGATGACACTTCACTGCACCCTCAGTGTCCGACCTTCCTGATTTTGATCCGGCCTATGAATCCAGCATCCATTTCCATCTTTTGAGACATAGTGTTGGCTTTCAGAAAACCAGAGCTTCAAAGTGGTATGCTATGGGCTTATTGGGGAAAGGACAATAATCAAAAAGTCAAATGAGTCAATTGGGCATAGGGAAGGCTGTCTGATTTGGAAATAATTGAGCATCATCTCCTGAGAGAGAGAGAGAGAAAGGAGAAGGAGTAGAGGGAGGGAGAGGCAGTACAGAAAG